>JAQQSW010006536.1:0-13927 GCA_028646575.1 Pseudocheirus occidentalis | reverse complement strand
CGCTCAATGCAAGAGCACTTGGCCCTGATCAAACTATTCAGCCCCCCCCTGCAGATTCCGCAGGCCAGGGGCTCTGAAGTAACCTCGTGGGGGCCCCCGGTTCCAGCAGTTCCCTTCCCCCACTACTTTCTTGCCCTGGAGGCAGATTGGCCAAACTCCTTTACCACCTCCGAATTAATTTTCAAAGTTTCACTTTCACTAACCATCTAGATTTGAAGCTCCCCTCAGGCAGGTGCTTTAGATTTTCTTTGAAGTAGATTCAAGCTGTGGCTTGGGAGGCTCTGCTCCTCGCCAAAGGAGCAAGCCTTGGGGCTCTCTGGCCTGGCCTCGGCTGTGGTTTTGGGCTCGGTGGTCTCTGCTCTGGTGCAAGCTGACTCTCTCGTGTCCCCGTTCCTCACATCTTGGCAGATGTGGAGGTGCTGGAGTCTGTAGAACCTCTGAAGACTGGCTGTGGCACCACGGGGCTTGGCTCAGCTCAGCTCCTTCCCAGCACCCCAGGCCTGTCCGTGGTCTCGGCTTTAGGCTGTTTGAGCCTCCGCTCAGGCTTCCAAGATGAGCCCCAGCCGCCAAGATGAACCCCTGCTGCCGAGCTGCCTTCAGGGAGAGATGTGTTCTCTGTATTTTTGTGAGTCTGAGAGTATTAGACTTTGACTGGGCTCATAATTTTATGGGTGTGTAGGGTGGCGGTGTGGGATCTGTGGGACCTTGCTGCTTCTATGCCGCCATCTTGGCTCCGCCCCCTAAATGTCAAAAACTCATTTCTATTTTTAAAAGCTACAATGTATAGTAATACATGAAATATCCATTAATCTTGTAAATAGTACATATATGTGCATATATTTTGTGTATACGTGTATGTATCTGAAAATAAACATTATTGATAACTTACAAAAGTTAGAAAGCTTTTCAGTAAAATCAGGGGTAAAGCAGGACAGCTATTATCACAAGGACTATTTAATATAATGCTAGAAATAGTTAATATAACAATGAGTCAAGAAAGAAAAAAATAATGGAATAAGCAAAAGGTAAAGCTAAAACTTTTGATGGAGGATATGTTCTATATGGAGAAACCTGTATATTTAGGTAAAATTAATTTAAAAATAATTCAACAGGTATAATATAAATCCAAATAATTATCAGCATTCCTGATGCCAATACATCCCAGCAGGGAGAAAGAGAAAAATAAATTCCTTGCACAATAACTACGGAGCATGTAAAATATTCATGTGTTTCTCAAGTCATGCACAGGAAACATATGGATCCAACTATGCAGCACTCTATAGGAACAAAGAAGGCCAAAATAATTGGAGAAATAGTCATTGTTCCTGAGTAAATGAAGAGGATAGAAACTATCTAAACTAATTTGCTTATTCAGTGCCATACCAGTCCAACTACTAAAAGATAATTTTATAGAACTTGAGAAAAATAAGAACAAAATTTACCTGAAAGAACAATGCATGAAGAAAAACAAAAGTATGAGAGAACACAGCCTGGAATTATCAGATCTCAAACAATACCAAACAATGGTAATCATCAAAATGAGTGGGTATTAGCTAAAAATACTTTTGTGACTTGTGACCCTGGACACAAGTCACTTAACCCTGCACTTCCTCATCTATAAAATGAGCTAGAGAGGGAAATGACACACCACTCTAGTATCATTGCCAAGAAAACATCAAATGTGTCACAGAGAGTCAGACACAACTGAAATGATTCAACAATAACTTCCTGACTCCAGGCCCAGTGTGTTATCTGTTGCTCTACCCGGCTATCACATGAAATTTTTTCACATTAAAATGTATAAAAGGAAAGCTTTTGGAGAAACCTGGAAGACTTGCTTGAGTTTAAAAAATAACACTTATTAGCTTATAAATACTATCACTTTGACACACGATAGGTTATATGTAACATCCTCTCCTCCTTGCTGGTGCTTTTAATAAAGTTTTCCCTGCAACTCTCCTTCTCCACGTTCTATCTCCCATTAAAATATAGGATTCTTGATTGAAGGCCCTGTCTTATTCTCTTGTATTTTTATCTCCAATTTTGTCATAGTCCTTAGTACATAAGAAGTGCCCAGTAAATGTTCTTTCTTTCCATCTATCCACCATCCCTTATTTTCTCTCTCTATCTGTTGAAAAATCTGTATCAAATAGACATTATAACTCAACTCAGATTCCCTCAGGCAATGTATAAAGATCAAAGGCCTTGAATTCAGAAGGCGTAGCATTCATTTAATATGAGTAGAAATTTATTTAACCTGGCAGCAAGGCAGTGGTGTGGGCAGTGGTGTGGGCAGAGTGTTGATACTAGTATCAGGAACACCTGGATTCATATTGGCCTCAAATACTTTCTAACCTTGTGACATAGAGTAACTCATTTAATCTCTCTGCCTCAGTTTCCTTATCTGTAAAATAAGGAAAATAACAGTACCTATCTTGCAAGGTTGTTGAAGGTCAAATAAGACACTTGTAAAGCATTGAACACAGTGCCTGACACAAAATGGTGAACTTAGTAAATATTTACACCCTTAGCTTTCTATTCTCCAAATCTGCAGCTCATATTAGGGGGAAAAATCTGTCCTACAATTGAAGTAAAACTGTGTAGGAGAAAAATTTTTGAAAATTATAAAATATTAACAAATTTTAAAAATCAATGTAGTTAATCTTAATAACAATTATCTAGTTAAAATTGCTGAGATTATCTAGGAGTTACTCTCATGTGTGGATCAGGAATTATCCATTAAGCAAGGTTATCTCTCACTGAGGAATAAACTTCAATCATAAAAGATTTAGTTCTTTGTATACAATAAAACATTCACCCACAAGAAGTCATCCTATGAATGACAGATTGCAGAAATCACCGCGAGTTGAATGTTGACCAGAAAAGAAGATAGAACTAAGGCATAATGGGAAGGACAGCCCAAATTAAATACATTGGAAAGAAAAGCTTGGTGAAGATGCATTGCTTACATATGAACTTTTATCACTCAAGACTGAATTATGCATACACACACATTTATACACACCCACACCCACACCCACACCCACACCCACACACACACACACACACACACATATATATATATACTGGCAGGTATAATTAAAATTCAAAAATTCCCTCACATAATTCAGTATGGAAGTAAATATACTAATTATACCAATTAACAAAATGAAGTCATAAATCTGTAATACTTCTTCCATGGGATGATTAAGTAAAAAAAAAAACAAATAAATATAAAGGTAAGAAACTTGTTTTCTCTTGGGGAAGAAAAAATGACAAGAATTTAAAAAGCTTCCAGGAGAAGACCAAATGAACTATAGTTTTTCTTGACTCTGAAAATGAATAGGAATCTATCTCCTTTACCATTCTATGAAGAAATGTGTGTATGCTCACATTTATATGGCTATACATATGTGCAGACATACATATACATAAATTTTTCATATTTGCTTTAAAAGTATCATTTCACACCCTTTTACATTTAATTTCACTGCTACAGTGAAATGAATTTTGCAAAGGCATGTCATAGGAGACATAGCCTAATTCCTCAGTGGGGGATTTTCTCCTGTCTCTGAGCATTCATGAAAAGGGATATAGTCAGATAGAGAGAAGTTCTTCTCAAAGAGAAAGGCAAACACACACACACACACACACACACATACACACACAGTAACCCTATTCTCTAGAGATAGGCTTAAAAAAGATGTCTCTTTAGGTCTGGAGAAATAAATTAAAAATCAAATGCTCCCACTCTGAGAGAGAGAAAATAAATTAAAAAGATTTCAATCTTAGAGATTACTAATTAAAAAAATATATCTTCTCAGGGCAAGATCGATTCTAAAGCCCCAGGATGGTATAATTTTCTTAACCTTCAAGCAGAAACATTCTGGTTTCATGTTGAATTCATGAAGTCCATAATAACTTGCTTTTCTTTGATTTAAAGGACTTTTCTTAAATTTCTGATTGCTCATTTCTCATTGTTCCCAAGAAATCCCACATATAACATTTTAATTTGTAGAAAATGTCATATTTAATTTAACTCTTGAAGTATTTCATTCTTATTTTAGTGCATAGTCTATTCTTAGATCATACAAGGCTCAGTCTCTGTGTTCTTAGGACTTGATGAAAATGATTCACTTATATAAAGTCTTAACTCACACACATGCACATACACACACACATACAGAGACACACACTCAAAAATGCACACTTCTTTGATAATTGAGAGACAGCATAGTGTGGTGGATAGAACAATACATCTGGAAATCAAGAACGCCAGGATTTAAATTTTAACTCAAATACTTAAAATTTGTGTTATTCATCCTCAGACACTTAAAATATACTCTCCTCATTTGTAATGGGAAAGTGGCAGACTTGAGTATCTCTGATTTTGTACTTAGAAAGGAATGATTTTATGATCTATGATCACATTAATATGAGCATGCCCAACTATGGATTTTTGTTCTGTTAAATTGTTCAGTATCTCCTATGAAAAAGATACTCTATATGAGATCTTCTAGATTTCTTGACATTGTAGAGATACCAGTTAAAAATGTGGATTTTCCATTGTTTATCCTTTCCTCTCACATCTTTGCCTTAGCTCTCCAGTGAATACTTTTACAGTGGTTTTCCTTTAAAATTCCTTATTAGTTATATGTCACAACATGCTCATGTTTACCATGCATCTCTTCATATTTTTTAGTAACTAAAATTTCAATTTGTCAGACAAAAATGGTATTACATGATTTTCAGAAAGATTGCACCATTGGAAAAATAAATAAGACCTGAATGTTTCAAAGAGAAGGCTGTGGTAATTAAAGATATTATGTGATTACCCATAGACAATCAAACTTATTCTATGTAATCTGTTCAATTCTCCACCCCCCTTCATTGTGAAAATCCAGTTTTTGAGCAGAATATAAATACTATAGGTCATCATTCTGTTGGATATCAAAGTCAGGGCAAAAAAAAACCAACAAAAAAACAAACATTCTTCTTGGGTTTTACTAGAAGGAAAGTTAGGCAAAATTATTTGCGTGATTATGCATATTCCAGATAGGATTCTGTATAGCCTTGTATAAGCCCTGGATAGTCTTTATGTAAGCAGGGCAGCAGCAACCACAAATAGCAAAATTTTAAGATATTCCTATCTACGTCACAAGGAAACAGGGGCATAGGGGAAAGACGTGAAATCCCCACTCCATAGATCACATTACCTTGAAAGCACAAAAAAAGTTTTAAATTCCCAGAACTCACTCTTAATATAAAAGTATAAAAAAGCCTGAAACTTGGGACAATACCTCCAAACTCCTAGCATGGCAATAGAGCTGAACTTTAACATAAAATTGTAAGTCAATAAATAAGTTGGAAAAATAAGCAAAGACTAGCACAATAAAGAACACAAACATAAAGATTTACTATGGCAACAGGAAAAATCAAGATATAAACTCAGAAGAAGGATCTCAAAAGAGCTATAAGCAAAGCCTCAAAGAAAAATGCGAATTCTAAGGAAAGCAGAAAGATGAGAAACAAAGTTTACAGACAGTATTTCTGAAAATGGCCTCATTTTAAAAATATATAGAGAATTGAATCAAATTTATTAGATTACAAGTCTTCTCCAACTGATAAATGGTCAAGGGATATGAACAGGTAGTTTTCAGAAAAATAAATTAGCTATTTATAGGCATATAAAAATGTTCTAAATCACTATTGATTAGAGAAATGCAAATCAAAACAAGTCTGAGTTACCACCTCACACCTATCAGATTAGTTAATATGACAGAAAAAAGAGGAAGATAAATATTAGAGAAGATGTAGGAAAATTAGGGCACTAACGTATTGTTGGAGTTCTGAATTGATCCAACTATTCAGGAGAGCAATTTAAAATTATGCCTAAAATGTAAACAAACCCTTTGATCTAGCAATATCACTACTAGGTTTATATTCCAAAGAGATTATAAAGGGGGAGGGAGGAAGGATCTACATGTACAAAAATATTTACAGTAGGGGAGGAGCCAAAATGGCAGCAAGAAGCCAAGAAGCTGCATGAGCTCCCTAATTTCCAAAACAATGTAAAACCAAGCATCTAAACAGATTCTTGATCAAGAGAATCCACAAAAAGCCAGAATGAAATAATTTTCCAGCTTGCAGTTCAGAAAGATTTCAAGAAATGTCTGTCTCATTTGGGTGAAAAGGGAAGCCAAGCACAGATTGTGTCCAGGCAAGCCAGCAGGAGAGTCTTAGCCATAGCACAGATCAGCAACTGAGGCCCTGTAGTCCTGGTACAGCATAGAAGCAGTGAGACCTGCATCCTCAGTGCAAAAGGGAAATTGCAAGTCTGGAACTCCAGTACAAGTGCAACTAGGCCAGGCCACCCTTAGTGTAATGGGCAAACTACCATCACCTAAGGCCCTGGTGTGGAAAGCCAGTGACCAGGACCATGATCCCCAGCATAAGAAGCTTGGGATGGTCCTCCCTGTGCCTCAGAATCAGAGCTCAACTTTAAAAATCATGAAATATCTGAAAATAAGTAAAAAACAAAAGAGGGCCCTGACCATATGGCTACTATGATGATAGTGAAAATCAAAACACAAACTCAGAGGACGGAAATAATGTCACTATGCTTATATATGAAACCTCAATGGGGAATATGAATTGGTCTCAAGTCCAAAAAGTCCTCTTGAAGAACTCAGAAAAAATCTTTAAAATTAAGTAAGAAAAGCAGAAGAAAAGTGAGGTAAAAAGTGCTATGAAGGAGAATTCTAGGGAAAAACAGCTTGGAAAAAGAGCATAAAGTGATCGAAGAAAACAATTCCTTTAAAAATAAAATTGGCCAAATGGAGAAGGAAGTACAAAAGCTAACTGAAGAAAATAATCTCTTAACAATTAGTATTAGGCAAGTGGAAGTTAGTTAATGCCTCTATGAGATATCAATACTCAGTAAAAAAAATCAAAATAATGAAAAAAAATAGAAAATACCTCATTGGAAATGCAACTGATCTGAAAAATAAATCCAGGAGAGAGAAATAAAGAATCATTGGGCCACCTGAAGGCCATTAAAAAACACCATGAGACAGTAATGTTTCAAGACATTACTAAGGAAAACTGCCCCCATGTAACCTAGAAACAGAGTGTAAAATAGTCATTGAAAGAATCTACTGGTCACCACCTGGAAGATATCTCAAAATGAAAACTCCAAGGAATATTGTGTCCAACTTTCAGAATTATCAGGTAAGGGAAAACATACTGCAAGCAGCGAGAAGGAAACAATCCAAATATCAAGGAGTTACAGTGAGGATTACAGAGACGTTAGCAACTTTTGCATTAAAGGATCAGAAGGCTTGGAATATGATATTCTGGAATGCAAAGGAGCATGGATCAAAACCAAAAAATCAACTATCCATCAAAATTGAGCACAAACTTTTAGTGGAAAAGACATAAGACTTTAAAACTTTCCTAATGAAAAGACCAGAGTCAATGAACAGCAAATTAAAGTAGTAATTAAGAACTATTTTGCCCAACTGTAGGCCAATAAATCTGACTATCTAATGAAATGAATGAATGCTTACAAAACTATAAATTGTCCAGATTAATAGAAGAAATAAAATGTTTAAATATTTTAGTTTTAGAAAAAGAAATTGAACCATCAGTGAACTCCCTAAGAAAAAATTTCCAGGGCCGTATGAATTTACAAGTGAATTCTACCAAACATTTAAGGAACAATTGATCCCAATACTATATAAACTGTTTTGAAAAATAGGCCAGAAGGAATCCTACCAAATTCTTTTTATGACACAAGTATGGTGCTAAAACCCATACTAAAAATTTTAAATTAAATATTAGCAAAGAGATTATACAATTTATCATTAGGATAATACACTCTGACCAGGTGGGATTTATACAAGGAATGCAGGGTTGGATTAATATTAGGAAAACTATCAGCATGTTTGACTATATCAGTAACAAAACTAACAGAAATCAGAATTATCTCAATAGATGCAGAAAAAAACTTTTGACCAAATGAAGCACCCATTCCTACTAAGAACACTAGAGAGCATAGGAATAAATGGAGTTTTCCTTAAAAATGATAAGCAGCATCAATCTAAATCTATTAACAAACATTATAAGTAATGAGGATAAGCTTGAAGTATTCACAAAAGATCAAGGGTGAACTAAGGATGCCCATTATTATCACTATTATTCAATATTGTACTAACAATGTTAGCATTAGCAAGAAGAAAGCATAAAAAAGAAATTGAAGGAATTAGAATATGCAATGAGGAAGCAAAACTATCACTCTTTGCAGATAATATGATGGCATATTTTGAGAATCTTAGAGAGTCAACTAAAACATATTGAATTAATTAACAACCTTGGAAAAGTTGAAGGCTATAAAATAAACCCATGTAAATCATCAGTATTTGTATACATTACCAACAAAGCCCACAAGTAAAAAATAGAAGGAGAAATTCCTTTTAAAATAACTGTAAACAATACAAAATTTTTAGGAGTCTACCTGATAAGAAAAAACAAGGAACTATGTGAACACAATTATAAAATACTTTTCACATATATAAAGTCATATCTAAAGAATTGGAAAAATATAAATTGTTCATGTAGAGGCTGAGTTAATATAGTAAGGAATCTCCCTAAATTAACTTACTTATTTAGTGCCATAGCAATCAAACTACCAAAATTATTTTATAGAGATAAATAACAAAACACAATTTAAAAAATCAACAAAATTCTTCTGGAAGAGCAAAAGGTCAAGATATGATATCCTACATACCAAGGGGATTAATGAAAAACATTACAAAGGAAGATAGTCTAGTCATATCGGATCTAAAAATATATCATATAGCAGCAATCATCAAAACTATTTAGTGCTTGGTAAGAAATAGAGTTGTGGATCAGCAGAATAGATTAGGTACACAAGAAACAGTAATACATTACTACAGTAATCTAACATTTGATAAACCAAAGGACTCCAACTTCAGGCATAAGAACTCAGTATTTGACAAAAACTGCTGGGGAAACTGGAAATTACTATGGCAGGAACTAGGTATAGACCAACATCTCACACCTTATACTAAGATATGTTTTAAATAGGCATATGATATAGACATAATGGATGATATCACAAATAAATTAGGAGAGCAAGGAATAATTTATCCTGTCAGATTCATGAAGAATGGATGAATTTATTAGCAAACAAAAGATAGAGAACACTATGAAATGCAAAATGGATAATTTTGGTTACATTAAACTAAAACGTTTTTGCACAAAAGCAACAAAGATTAAAAGGAAAACAGAAAGCTAGGAAAC
Organism: Pseudocheirus occidentalis; assembly: GCA_028646575.1. Taxonomy (NCBI): domain Eukaryota; kingdom Metazoa; phylum Chordata; class Mammalia; order Diprotodontia; family Pseudocheiridae; genus Pseudocheirus; species Pseudocheirus occidentalis. The sequence goes on along the minus strand of JAQQSW010006536.1, from coordinate 4,603 downwards.
AATTTTTACAACCAATTTTTTTATAAAGGTCTCATTTCTCATTAGATAGATAGATAGATAGACAGACAGATAGACAGATTACTGAGTAAAATTCATAAGAGAGTAAGAATAGGCCATTTTCAGAAAAAGAAATTAAAGTTATCAATAATTATATGAAAACATGTTCTAAATCACTATTGATTAGAGTAATGCAAATGAAAAATGGAAAAGGACCCACATATGCAAAAATATTTATAGCAACTCTTTTTGTGGTGGCAAACAACTGGAAATTACAGAGATGTCCATCAAATGGGGAATGGCTGAACAAGGCATACTATATGAATGTAATTGAATAGCACTGTGCCATAGGAAATGATCTGGAAAGACTTACATGAACTGATACTGAATGAAGTAAGCAGAACAAGGAGAACAATGTACATAGTAACAGTTATATTGTCTAATCGACTGTGACAGACTTACCTCTTCTCAGCCAAATAATGAGGCAAGATGATGCCAAAAGACTCATGAAAGGTAATGCTATCCACTTCCAGAGAAAGAACTATGGAATCTGAAAACAGATCCATGTTTACTATAGAGATATCAAAATCTTCTGCTGACAAGCAAGTGATGAAACAGCAGATGGAGATACACTAGGAGTTATTGTCACAACTTTGAACACAGGTGGCCCAGGTTATATATAAGGTCATATTCTCACTGGAAGTAGCATTGGTATTCAGCAACCCCCTGGGTGTCTAAGCAGTTTTTTAAGGATCATTCTGCATACCTCCTGGTATGAGGAAGTAGTTGGAAAAGTTGCCCTAAAAATTGTCTGCTTTCCCAAACCTGGCCTGATTACCATAGTAGGCAGGGATCCCACCCTGTGATCAAAACATACAAAAAAATGTACAAAAAATTCTGTAAAAATGATTCCTCTCATCATTGGTTCATGGACTGTGCACACATATATAGACAACACAAAATCCAGTACACCTGAAATACAAACAACTCCTTGCAAGAGATCTCAGTAGATAAAATATCCAAATTGTAGCCCTGAGAGAAACAAGGCTGGCAAATGAAGGCCAGCTTACTGAAGTCAGAGTTGGATAAACATTTTTGTAGAGTGGCTTCAATGAAAGGGAATGCTGTGAAACTGACAAAGGTTTTGCAATCAAAACTAATCATGTGAACAAGCTTGTATGTTTCTCCAAAGGAGTAAAAGATAGGCTAATGACAATGCAATTTCCACTTGCAGGAAAGCTCCACATCACCATCATTAGTGCCTTTGCTCCCACCATGGGAGCTCTGATGAGGTTAAAAAAAATTATGAAGACCTAGAGACCTTTATCATCAATATGCCAGAAATGGACAAGCTCATAATCCTGGGGGACTTTAATAATCATATAAGATCAGATGACCAGACATGGCAGGGATTCCTCGGGAAGAATGGAGGTGGAACAGCAACAGTAATGGTCACTTGTTCCTGAATATTTGTGTATCTCATGACCTTCTCATCACCAATACTATCTTCCATTTATCTAAACACAATAAAGCTTTGGGGATGCATGTTCACAGCAAATACTGGCATTTAATAGACTATGTGAATGTAAGGAGAAGAAATAGAATGTGAAAGTAAGGAAGGCAATGTGTGACACAGAGTGCTGGACTGATCATAGACTTATCCTCCTTATCCTCTCCAAGCTAAATATTTGTAATCAGCAAAAATGGCAGCCCCAAGGAAAAATGAATACCAGAAGAATTAGTGCCAACAGATTGGAGAACTTCTCTGAATGGCAACAGTTTTTTTCTCATTTGGATGGAAAGTTGAGTCAACATACAGTTGGCAACAGTGGAACAGAAAAGGAGTTGGCAGCTTTCAGCAATTTGGTATACAGCACTGCATTTGCCCATCTGGATCAGAGCACTCACAAACTTCAAAACTGTTTTGATGAAAATGGTGAGGAAATTCAGAAGCTGTTAAATGAAAAATGAGAACACTACAGGGTTTTCCAGCAAGATAGTCCAGTAGTCTCTAAGAAGGCGGCATTTAATTACATCAGAAGTAAAGTACAAGTGAACTTAAAGATGCAGGATTCTGGGCTCAGTAAGAAGGCAGATGAAATTCAGTTTTATGCTGATAGTAATAATCCAAAGCTCTTGAATGATGCTCTGAAGTCTATTTGTGGCCCAAAGACTTATTGTGCATTTCAACTATGCAGTGCTGAATGCTGTAGATAAGTTCACTTATCTTGGCAGTATACTTTCTAGGAATGTACTTATTGATTATGAGGCTGATACACACATTCCCACATATCTCAGTGTTTGGGAGGCTCTGAAGGAAAATGTGGGAGAGAGGAAGTATTACACTGACTACCAAACTGAACACCTACAGAGCCAGTGTGCTGACCTCATTGTTGTATGCCTGTAAATCCTGCACAGTATACACATGCCATGCCAGGAAACTGGATCATTTCCAATTGACTTGTCTTAGAAAATTTCTGAAGATCATCTAGTCGGATAAGATGCCAGGAACTGAAGTCTTTTCCCAAACTTAATTGCCAAGCATTCAAATTCTACTGCAGAGAGTGCATCTATGATGGGCTGCTTATGTGTTTTGAATGCTAAACTTATGCTTGCCAAAAAAAAATTATTTTATGGAGAATTCACAGGACAAGTGCTCACATGGTGGTCAGAAAAAGAGATACAAGATTACTCTCAAAATCTCTCTTAAGAAATTTCAAATTGTGTGACATGGGAGCTACAAGCACAGGACCACCCTGCATGGTGTGTCCTTATCACAGAAGGTTCTGTGCTCTACTAGCAAAGCAGAATTGAAGTAGCTCAAAAGGAATGTAAGATGCACAAATTTAGAGAATCTACCCCAAATGTTCACATGGATTCTTGGTGCTCAACCTGTGGTAGAGCATTCTGAGCTCACTTTGATTTATCTTGACTCTAACATAGTAAGGTCATTTTGATCCTCTTTGAGAATCCCTTCCCTTCTGTCTCTCTTTCCCATTGTGTTTTTTTTTGGGGGTGGGGGGAGTCTCTCTGTCTCTCTATCTATATGCATATGTGTGTGTTTATAGATACACACATATGCATTGTGTAAAGGTCTATAAATATGTACATATTTACACATATGTCTAATATAGGTTCTTATATGTATATATACACACACAATATCTTGATCTTGAGTGGTCTACTAACTACATATTTTCAGTGTTGTATTTCTTTCCATAGAATATATGGATCTACTCTATATGGTACAACCCTCAACAAAGATTTACTTGTTTAGTGCTATATCAATCAAACTACCAAAACATTACTTAGCAAAATCACATAGGTGAACAAATCTTAAAGAACATCAAGGAAATTAATGAAACAAAAAAATTAAAGAAGCTAAATTAGCATCACCAAATTTCAAACTATATTACAAAGTAGTAATTGTCAAAATAATTTGGTATTTATTAAGAAGTAGAGAGTTTCATCAGTGAAACAAATTTAGAATACAAAATCCTGAAGCAAATGGGTAGTGGAGGTCTTGATAAACATAAAAATTGAGGCACTAATTCACTATTTAAGAAAAAAAATCTCTCAGGAAACTGGAAAGTAATCTGGCAGAAACTTAGTAAAGACCAACATGTTACACTCTATACAAAAATAATCTCCAAATTGGTGCATAACTTAGATATAAGAGGCGTTGTCATAAATAAATTTAAGGAGAAAAGAAGAAATTTTCAGGTCTATGAATAGAATTTCTGAACAAACAAGAGATAAAAAGATTCACAAAAATAAAATGGACAGTTTTGATTACATGAAATGCAAAAGATTTTACACAAACAAATGGGATGGGAGTCAAAGAAATAATGTGATGCATATGAAAGAAAATTTAAGTTTAAAAATGGCAATCAAAAGTACAAAGGAGAAGCCAAGATGGCGGAGTAGAAGCAGCAAGGTCCCGCAGCTCCCACACCGCCACCCTAAACACCCAGAAAATACGAGCCCAGACAAAGTCTAGGAAAGTCTAGGACTCTCAGACTCCCAAAAATCCAGAGAACACAGCTCTCACTGAAGGCAGCTCGGCAGCAGGGGCTCAGCACGGCCGCTGGAGCGGAGGCTGGAACAGCCGGAAGCTGAGACCACAGCCAGGCCCAGGACGGAGGGAAGGAGCTGAGCCGAGCCCCGCAGCCAGCCTGCAGCGTTTCTACAGCCTCCGGCACCCCCACATCTGCCAAGGCGTGAGGAGCAGGACAGAGAGGCACAGCTCACACAGCTCACACCACAGCGGAGCAGAGACATGGCCAGCCCCGCCAGGCAAGGCCCCAGGGCGGCCACAGGAGCAGCGGAGCCTCCCAAGCCACAGCGTGAGTCTACTTCAAAGAAAATCTAAAGCACCGGCCTGAGGGGAGCTGCGGTCAGAGACGGTTAGTGAAAGCTGAAACTTTGAAACTTAATTGGGCGGAATAAAGCAGTTCGTCATTCTACCCCCAGGGCAAGGAAGCAGTGGGGGAGGGGAACTACTGGAACCAGCAGCAGTGGCCCCCACCAGGCTGCTTCAGAGCCCCTGGCCTGCGCACTCCGCAGGGGGGCTGAATCGATTGATCGAGGCTAAGTGCTCTTGTGT
>JAQQSW010006535.1:0-13928 GCA_028646575.1 Pseudocheirus occidentalis | reverse complement strand
CTCACTGTCTCTCTGTCTCTCTGTCTCTCTCTCTCTCTTTCTCTCTCTTTCTGTCTGTCTCTCTGTCTCCCTCTCTCTCTTTTTCTCTCTCTCACTGTCTCTCTGTCTCTCTTTCTGTCTCTGTCACTGTCTCTGTCTCTCTCTCTGTCTCTCTCTGTCTCTGTTTCTCTGTCTCTGTCTTTCTCTCTGTCTCTCTCTGTCTCTCTGCCTCTGTCTCTGTCTCTCTGTCTGTCTCTGTCTCTCTGTCTCCCTCTGTCTCTCTGTCTGTCTCTCTGTCTCTGTCTCTGTCTCTCTCTCTCCTTCCCTCCCAGAGCATATACTCTGCCTCCACTAAGCTTATCCCAAGACATTCTGACTGTCTATGTTCTGCACTTCCTTAAATACAGTATAGCTCCTCCTTCTTCAGACCCTTCCTGTTATGTCAGCAACAGGAGTTCATACCTCCTTTTTCTTTCCAGAGTCTTAATTCTAAACTAGGTGCTAAGTACCTATAAGCTTTCCAATACAAAGGGATCTTCTAGTATCACTAAAATTGCACTAACATGACAAAACAAGAAAATGGTAAATGTTGGAGAAGATGTGGGCAAGTTGGAACATGAAATCATTGTTGGTGGAGCTGTGAGCTGAATCAACCATTCTGGGGAACAATTTGGAACTATGCCCAATTTGGAACTATCCCAAAGAGAACATGGCATTGATCAGCTAGATAGCTTGTCTTTCATAGTTTGCTTTGTTTTGTTTTACTTTATGATGGTGTCTTCCACATGAAAAATATTCTCTAATTCTTTTCACTGTGAGTCAGTTTATACTAACTAGCATTCTTTGAAATCACTTCACCATTTCAAATATCACAATAATAATACCCAATATCATATTAATATTAATCTCATCAAAATAATCCCTTCTCTTCCTCCTCTTCACTTCTTCTTCCCTTGTTTCTTCTTCCTTTATGTTCTTGTTCTCCTCCTGCTGCTTCTGATTCTATATCTTCTACCTTCTTCCCTCCCTGATCCTGAAGGTATCAGGAGCTTTGTTTTTCATGTGACTATTCCTTCTCACATATTATTCTCTCTTAATTCCCCTTTTTCTTAATCCTACTTGTTTTCATGTTGAGTTTAATGTCTTTGAACTTGATTTATTTGTACACCAGGTCCTATGTGTTTCATCTGTTTCAAGTTGTCCCTTTATATTTACATTTTTTTTTGTTCACCCACGCCAATTATGATCATTCAAAAATATTAATTCCTTCTTACTTTCTGCTATATATTCATTTCATCCTACCTTCTTTTTGCTTTCATCAAAGCCTCAGCCCAGAAAAATATCAAGATCCAAGTGTTCATTTTTCAAATTTAATTTTTCCCAATGCCTTTTATAGAACTTAAAGTTCTAAAAGGTTACCTTTTACATCTCTCTTTATTAGAACTTTTATTTAATATCATGCAACATTATGTATCATTTTCCAATTGCTCAAATAAATTTACCTTTCTATGTTTCTTTCTTACTAGGTTCTGATCTTTTTTTTTTATCAGAAATGCTTCAAAGAATTCCACAAAATGCTCTTCCAATATTCCTTAAAAATTTTATTTTCTGTTTAATATTATATTCAAGTATAAATACACAATTATTACTGGTTATAAGCTAATAAAAGCTTTTGAAATATTCTATTCAAAGATCTCTATTCTTTTACAGTTGAAACTACCACGTCATATGTAATAGTGACTATGGTTACTTAGTTCCTTCTTTCTAGTTGTTTGCAGCATTTGTTTTTTGATATAGATGTTCTGAATTTTGGTTCTGATGTTTCTGTGATATTTGCTTTCAGGACAGATTAGTGAATTCTTTCCTTATCCACTTTTCTCTTTGGTTCTAAGATAAACCATATTTCACCACATAATCCTTGCAGATTTTATGCCTTTTTTTTCCAAAAAGTGTGACCACAATGTTAAGCTTTGGTCCATAGACTATTACTAAATACTGCTCCCTTTGACATGTTTCCTGGTCACCTTGGTACATAAAACATCCCATTCACATGGCATCAATGACATTCCAAGTGGATGTCTGAAGACAATTTCAATCATTGTACCTTGCCCTGCTGAGAAGATGTATTCCTATAAGGTGATGAAGAGGTGTTTACTGATAGAACTTAAGTGCTATTAATCCTTGTTACATATCCTTTCTGCATTAGGAAAAAGTAAATCTCATTTTTAAACTATTTAATCATTTTGAAGTTCTAATTTTATTTCAAAATAAATATGAGGAAACACGTTAGGCCCACCCTTAACTCTGTGGCTCTTAGTATGCTTCCTAGGCCTAAGATATGTGTTACTGACCAGACTGGGGCTTTGGGGGAAAGCTCTCTTTTGATAAATCCTCTAACACCAGAGCATTATAGGAAACATGTTGATGTGATGTCAAACTGGGATACCACTAAGTTTTTCATCTGAATTTTTGCTAGTGATACAATTTCCTGTTAACCATGATCTTCTTCCTGATTGTTTAGGTTTGGTATAGAAAGATGGTATTTATTTTCTATTTGGATTTATCAATCATTATTCCAATCATGGGAGCATATTCAGGGACTTCCAGCAATGCACTGAATTCTGAGCTAAGTATCTATCGAAGTACTCACTTTTGATGTAGAATATAGATGATTGCCTTTCTGCTCTAGGACTCGTCTACACATTCTGTGATATTTTTGATACATTATTTAAAACAGAGAGATTGACTAATAAAGGCTCAGTCCTGGGATCAAATATATGGATTGACTACACACATAACCCCTTTCTCATGCTCCCGGATTTAATATCAATTACCGTTACAGGAAGAAATTTCCTGAAATTTTATAACATGAACTCTATTTCCAAGTCAGGATACATTCAATCTGGTGAATTTTCTTTATTTATGGAGAGTAGTTTTTGGGGAGACTTAAGCTGCACTATTTGTTTTCCGCTACTCTACCATTTAGATGATCTCATCCTCTTATACCAGTGAGGTTTCCTCAAGAGTAGATCTTTCCACCAAATATTTCATACTCATCTTAAGGCAAAAATGCAAAGACATAGATTGGATAATAATACAATCAAAAAGAGTTTATACTGAACTCAAAGAGTATGTGCAATGATTACTTACTGACATGGAAAGAGGTCTGCACAGGAATATTCTCATGAAATTGTGCCCATTTGGGGACAGAGCCAAGATGGTGTAGTAAAAATGGGGACTTGCTTGAGCTCACCCCAACACCCCACCAAATATCTTTAAACATAGCTTTAAACAAAGTCTAGACCAGCAAAACCCACAAAATAACAGAGTGAAACAAATTTACAACCCAAAGAAAACTGGAAGGTTGACAGGAAAGGGCTGTTGTACTGGATGGGGAAAGGATCAAGTAAAACATGGGTCATATAGGCAAAGACTGAACACAATCAAATAGGGAGCAGGGCTTGAATCATTGACAAGTATGGCAGTTTCCATACTTCCCAACCTATAAATGACAGAGACAATTTAGGAGGTCAATAGGAAAGGTCAGTTTGACCTGGGTGAGTGGAGTGTGGTCTGGCTTCACCCCCATGGCGAAGAGAGGAGCACAATAGGTTGAAGGCAGAACAACAGCAGCAGAAGTGGCAGTGACTAATTCCATAGGTCTTGGCTCCTCCCATTTGATTATACCATCTTGGAAGAACTGAAAATTTATAGGTCCCTAGAAGCATCTCTGAATATAGATCCACAAAAGCCCTGAGTGTTGGAAGAGGACACCCTCAACACTGGAAGCAGAAAGTAACTTTTACAAAGAGTTAAAAAGTAAAGTAATTGACTGGGGAAATGAGCAAACAGTGTAAAAATAAACTCAGACTACAGAATCTTACTTTGGTTACAAAAAAAAGATTAAAAACATACAAACAAAAGAAGACAACAAAGTCAAAGTTTGTACACCAAAAATCTCCAAGAAAAATATGAATTTGTCACGTGCCATGAAAGAGCTCAAAAGGGATTTTGAAAATCACATAAGAGAAGTAGAGGAAAAATTGGAAGATTAATAATGAGTGACATAAGAAAATTGTGAAAAAATCATACACCAAATTGCTAGAGGAGACCCCCAAAATACTGAAGAACATAATAACCATAAAACTAGAATAACCCAAAAGGCAAAGGGAGTCTAAAAAGCCAATGAAGAGAAGAATGCCTTAAAAGGCAGAATTGGCCAAATGGAAAAGAAAATCCAAAAGCTCATTGAAGGAAATAATTCATTACAAATTAGGAAGAGACAAATGGAAAATAATAACTAAATGAGAAAGCAACAACTTATAAAATGAAATCAAGAGGATTAAAAAGTAGAAGGCAATGTGAATATCTCACTGGAAAAATAACTGACCTGGAAAAGAGATCCAGGTGAGATAATTAAAAAAAATTGGACTGGGGGTAGCTAGGTAGAACAGTGAGTAGAGGACCAGCCCTGGAGTCAGCAGGACCTGAGTTCAAATCTGGCCTCAGATAGTTAAGACTTACTAGCTCTGTGACCTTGGGCAAGTCACTTAATCCCAACTGACATGCCCTCTCCCCTCCAAAAGAAAAGGAAAAAAAAATTACTATCTGAAAGCCATGACACAAAAAGCCTAGAAATTATCTTTCAAGAAATTATCAAGAAAAAATTGTTATGATATTCTAGAACCAGAGGGTTAAATAGGAATTGATATAATCCACCAAACAACTCTGAAAAGCGTTCAAAAAATTAATACTAGGAATATTGTAGCCAAATTCTAAAGTTCCCAGGTCAAGGAGAAAATATTGTAAACAACCAGAAAGAAACAACTCATGTATTGTGTAAACGCAATCAGGATATCACAAGATTTAGCATCTTCTACATTAAAGGGTGGGAGGGCTTGGAATGTTGTTGTGCAGAGAATAAGAATGAGCTGAGATCTGGGTGCAAGGTAAATTTAAGTGCGGATTTATTAAGCAAGCATGCCACTACTGGAGTGTTCACTCAAATTGGCAGTGTCAACTGAAGGTACATGCCTTGTTTATAAAGGCTAAAACCACAAAAACCACAATCAGGGAGGGGAGCTACCAGAAGCAATGATGCACACAGAAGCCAAGAACACCCATTGCTTCGATCTATAGTTCAGGGCTAATTTGTGAATATGGCACAAGGGTACAAGGGTATGAACTTCCTGTGACAAGGGGTCCCTCCTAGAACAGGTTGGAGGGTGGAGTGGAGGGTCGTAGTCAAGTTTCCAGAACAGGGTGGAGGGTAAGGGGGACTGTGATTCCCCAGAACAGGCCAGGGTCATGTTATAGGTGAAGGGTGTGGGGACCCTGCTTGGTAAATGGAACAGGGTGGTCTCTACATAAGATTTCACCATAATGAACACTGCACTTTATGCTAATTCAGGGAGGATATATAGAAATGCTCATTTGAGGAAGGAGGGGGACAGGGGACTACTCCTTGGGCAATGCCCAGGCGTGCATTAAGCAGTTTCAAGCTATTACAGCATAGGATAGAGACAAAAACAAAAATATAAGGGGGCTTAATGGTGGACCACAAATCAGGTGGTATACAGTGACCTGAGATTTGGCTTTGAGCACAACAATGTGGTATTCCATATGTCAAAATAACTAGGATTAAAACCACAAATCACCTAACTAGCAAAACTAAGTGTAATCCTTCAGGGGGAAAAAGATGGATATTTGGTGAAATAGAGGATTTTCAAGCATTCTTGATGAAAAGACCAATGGTGAATAAAAATGTGAATTTCAAATATATGACTCAAAAGAATCAGAGAAGCTAAACATGAAAGAGAAATCATAAGGGACTTATGAAAGTTGAACTGTTTTCATCCACACATGAAAGATAATATTTATAACTTATGAGACCTTTCTCAGTATTAGGGTTCTCTCTCTGTCTCTCTGTCTCTCTTTTTCTTTATACACACACACACTCACTCACACATATACATAGAGTGGAATATGAAGGGATAATAACTAAAAACAAAATTAAGGGGTGAGAAAGAGGAATGTGCTGGGAGAAAAAGAAAGGGAGACGTAGAATGAGGGTAATTTATCTCACATAAAAGAGGCAAGAAAAAGTTTTTTACATTGCATGGGAAGAGGGGGGAGGTGAGAGGGAATGAGATAACTTTATTCTCTTTGAATTCTGGCTTAAAGAGGGAATAACTCACACACTCACTTGACCATGGAAATCTAACTTACCCTACAGGAAAATAAACAGGAAGGTGATAAGAGAAGGGAAAATGATAGAAGAGAAGACAACTTTGTGGAGGGTGTGGTAAGAAGCAAACACTTTTGAGTATAATGGTAATTAATTTAAATTTGAAAACCCCTTTTTGTTATGTCAAGTAAGCAGGTACTTAGCTCTTAGTAACAAATCAAACCTCTGTGAAAGAAACAGAAATTGTGAACTCTGTCTCCTGTTGCTGACATAACAGGAAGGGGTTGGCTGAAACAGGAAGCCAATGCTGTGTACATGTATATATAAGAAAAGCCCGAGAGAGAGAGAGAGAGAGAGAGAGAGAGAGAGAGAGAGAGAGAAAGAGAGAGAATTTTTTTCTGACAAGATCCTGATGGAATAAGCTGTTATTCTGAGAGATTTTGTGAAGGCTGGAGTTGCTGCCAGGAAGGCTGCCTGAAAGGTAGAAGTTGATGCTACTTCCTGGAAGGCCAGTGTTACTGCTGCTGCCTGGAAGGCTGAGATTTCTACTGAGTCCTGAGCCCAGCCAAACAACTGGAGGACTGAGAAAGAATGACCAGGATGCTAAGACTTTGTTTGTGGCTTGGTTGATCCTTGAATTCCTGGGAACAGAAATTGTGAGGGCTTTGAAATGTACCGGATGGACCCTGTGAACTTCAATGTGTAGCAGGAACTACACAGAGGCCTGGACAAGGACCTGGGAGCTGTCTGCCTCTGAATCCATGTGACTGGTGGATTCAGGTAGGAGCTGGGTCCATGGAAGGGGATCCATAGAATCTGAGAAACCACCCTGAGTCCAGATGAAGAAAAATCTCTCCTTGGATTTGAATGCTCTGATGATAATGTGGTTTACTAGTGACCTATGGGTGGGGGAATTCATATTTTCTAATGATTGTACTGCGTAATTAATGATAATTAGTAATTGTGAATCTGAATAAGTGACTGATCAAGTTAACTGGTGTAGGGTCTGTGTATTTTCTAATGTTGGTATTTAGTGATTAGTGATACTTAGTAATTGATTGCTAAATAAGTGCCTGATTAAGTTAACCTAGTTGCCCCATGACTGGAAGGCTGACTTGTATATTGAGATGATTGAATGAGTAAATAAGGAGACAAACCTCCTTAGTGATACCATATGATTGTTCTTTTGTTCTTTGTTCTAAATACTGTGACCACTTTGGTGAAAACTATGTGGCCATTTTAATAATTAGCTATAAGATAAGATTACACACTATACTATGTAATCAGAACCTTAAAAGCTGCTCACAGTAGCATTCTTTTAGGAAGCTGCTCTTGCATAGCATTACATTAAGGAGAGACAGAGACAAAGGAGAAGATAGAATAAATGGGAGTGGGATAGGACAGAGGGAAATCTAGTCAGTCTTTTACAAAATGAATTGGAAGTGTTTCACATAACTACACATGTATAGCTTATACTGAATTGCTTGTATTCCCAATGAGGGTGAGTCAGGAGGGAAGAAGGAAGAAAATTTGGAACTCAAAAGTTTTACAAATGGAAGGTGAAAACTGTTTTTACATGTAGCTGGGAAATAGGATACACAGGCAATGGGGTTTAGAAATTTAACTTGCCCTACAGGAAAATAGAAGGGAAAAGGATAAAAGAAGAGGGATCAGTGATAAGGGGATATAGGGAGAAGGGATAATCAGAATGCATGCGTTCTTGGTAGAATGGAGGGAAGAGATGGGGAGAAAATTTGGAACTCAGAATCTTGTGGAAGTGAATGTTGAAAACTAAAAATAAATATTTTAAAATTAGAATTCAAAGAAAAATTAAATAAAAAAGAAATTGTGCTCAGTCATGTGCTCTTTAACATTATTATCAGTACCTTGAATAAAATAATGGGAATGATATTCATTAAACTTGTAGATGACTTAAAGTTGGTTTCAACTGCTAGTACACTGGAATTAGTCAAGATGTGAAGAAAATAAAACCTTGAAAGGCTTTTTCTGCAGAAAGGCTTCTGTGAAGAATCCAATTGTGGCAAACGGAATTTTAAAATGTGAAATCTTATGTTTGATTGAAAAAACTTTAAATTACATGATAAGGAGGCATTATTACGCCATAATTACAGTGATATACTGGAATAAAATTTCAGAGGCTTTGGTGCACTACAGGGTCAATATGAATCAGCACTGTGATGTGGCAGTCAAAATCCAATACAATCTTGGACTGAATTGTCAGAGCTACAGGAAGGTCAGAGTTCCACTCTACAATCTTCATCAGACTTTATCTGAATCTTTATTTTCAGTCTCAGTATTACTGAAAAGTAATTTGATTAATTAGACAGTATTCAGAGCATCCAAGATAATAAAGAACCTTGAGGACATCATCATCATCATCACCACTGTCATTACGACCATCACCATCATTCATCATCTTCATCATCATCATCTTTTACAAAGAGCTTCAAAGTTGTCAAATACTTTTGAATGTTATTATTTGATTGCATTAAATACATATGTGAGGATTAATTAAACTTACACAACATGTTTGACTCAGGAAAGAAAAGCCTCAGGGCAGCATGATAATTGTCTTCTTACCATGTGGAGAAGGAATTCAATTTGTTCTTTTAGACTCTGTGAGATGAACCAGGAGCAGTGAGTAGAAGTTGTGAAGAGGCAAATTAGCCTAGAATTCAAGGAGAGGGAGGAGGAGCACCATCTGTTGGGAATTTTAGACTTGCGATTGATTTTTTGTATATATATGATGCTAATGTTCCTTGGATCAAAGCCCATAAAACCAATTTAAACTTTTTTTGAAGAAATGGATTGGTTATTAGCTGACCATTCCCAGTCATTTCACTCAAGTTAGTGGCCAGTTATTAACTAATTAAGTCATGTATCTCTGTCAGAATAACACTGATTCAACAGCTCATGTAACCTTATGTTCACTCACTAGAGTACATTAAGTAGACATTCCCATCTTTGCTCAAAATTCATCCACGCGATATATTCATGGCTTCTTATTTAATATTTTCTTGTGTTTTTCTTTGCTTTGCCATAGATTTTCCATAAAGCATCTACCCAACATGTCCTGGGTGTTCATCTTCATAATCTTAAAATTTTTGCAACATGAAATATTTTTTATTAATATTACTCAATCCAGCACAGGAATTCTAGAATATCAAGATTAGAAGAGACCTAAGAGACCATCTACTTCAACCCACTTCTGAAAATTATCTCCTGTAAAAAGTTGCTTAAAAAGCTATTATTCAATTTTGACTAAGCTTACAACCTTTAAGTTTCCATGAGTTTGAGTTCAATCTTGATACTTTCCTTCTTGGTCTATAAAACAAAACAAGTACAACTAAGCTGAAATCATGCCAAATACTCTATAATTTCTCCATTTGGGCAGCTTACTGGGAGTACAGTAAAGTTTCCCTGAATATAGTCTCACATATAGTCAGCACTTAATAATTGTTTATTGGATAATGGGTTGATCTGACACACTGACAACTATGGCATTTTGGAGAAGGATATTGAGATATGGAGATATTCCCATAGCACAGTGGAGCTGAGGTAACTCTAAATGGGAGAAGGCATTAAAATTCATTGTTTGAGTTAGAAGAAAACTTCATGGTTGAAAGAATTAGTCCTGTAGATCCCATTTGACCTAACACATTGAGTTCCCCAAGAACTACAGCACAACTCTAACTCTTGGGATGACCAAGTGTGAGTCAACTCTTTAAATGCCTCCATCATTCAAAAGGGACATGTCCCCTACCTAGACACCTTGGAGACCCTCAATGTGAAGATCCTACTTAAATTCTAGAGACTTATGTCAAGAATATGAGAATTGTAAATGAATCTTACTCACTGTGGTCATACCTAATTTGAATTAGTGTCATTTTTCCCATTCAAGCAAGGGTTTTTTGCAGAAAAATTATCATTTTTTTCTGATGTGAAGTACATTATTGTGATTCTTTCTGATTAATAACACATCACCATTACTCAGCAAATCAAGAATAAGTCTAGAACAGGAAGATCTTGACCTTATTAATCAATAAGTCATGAAATCACTGCTGTCAAAATCCAGATAGATATTTGACTGACAAATGCATGAACAAGAGTAGTGGTAACCTCTGGTTGTGCTGGTATTTCAAGAACATGTCCTGACTATGACAGACTCAGGATCCTATTTAAATGAAATGTGGATGTGCCATTCCTTCAACAAAAATTTTTAATTTGATTACTTTCCCTGCCATTTCCCAAAGAAAACTTGAATTTCTAACAATACACTTTAGGGGTAGTTTTATGCCTTTCTTATACAGAGGTGATGTCCAGCCTCAGACCAGATTACGTTTAGGGGAAATAAAATGAGGACTTATATGGTAGGGTGAGAGATAAAATTATAAGAATTTATCTGTCATCTTGCTCTTCAAAACCCACACTGATCTTGGAGATGATATTTTCTTTATTTAAGATTAGGTTCCTTGGGATAGAGCCAAGATGGTGAAGAAAAGGCCCCTGATATCTACTAAATGCTGCTCCAAAAAACTTTAAATAAGCCCTCAAAATGAATTGTAGAGTAGCTTAACTCGGCAATGGATAAACTGAAACAATATTCTAGCACAAGACAACTTAGAAAATTGGCAGGAAATATTTGCCATACCTGTGTGAGAATGGAACACTCTACAGTGCAGGTGCTCAGGAACAAGGAGTACTTAGAAGCAACTGAATAAGGAGTGGCAGCAGCAGTTTCAGGAGTTTTCAATCCACAGACAGCAAGTGGATTGGACAACTGATCAAGAGATTACAGGGGTCCTTCTTCAGATTCTAGGTTCAGGACTCTGTATCATTGCCTGTATGGGGAATTTGGCAATCCCAGGAAGAGGAGCATTAGCACATCAAATTTTGTGGCTACATGGGAAGTATGACACTAGTCACAGATCCAGGGAAGGAAAGAGAGCTTTTGGTAGGTCAAAGACCAAAAGAGCAGTGCCCACACAACTTTTTAGATAACATCACCTTGGAAAAAATTAAAACGAACAAATACTCAGAACTATGTCTTATAGTAGGCACATAAAAATCCTGAAACCTGGGACAATGCCCCCTCCTGAGAGAAATCCCTAAATTAAAAGTCCCAGAAATACTGTAACCAACTTCTTAAACTCCCAGTTCAAGGAGAAATTATTGCAAATAGGTAGAAAGAGACAATTCAAATACTATGGAGTCACAGTCAGGATAGCACACGATTTAGCAGTTTCTACAGTAAAGTATTGGGGAGCTTAGATAATGATATTCCAGAGGGCAAAAAAGCTAGGATCATAGTTAAGACTCAAGTACCTAGCAAAAAGGAGTATAATCCTTTGGCGGCAGGGGTGGGGGAAGAGGAGGGTAATAGACATTCAAGGAAATTGAGGAATTTCAAGGATTTCTAATGAAAAGACTAGAATTATTTTTTTAATTGACATTCAAACAGAAGACTTAAAAGAGATATAAAAAGGTAAACAGGAAAGAGAAATCATAAAGAATTTAATAATGATAAACTGCTTACATTTCTACATGGAAAGATGATACTTGAAAATTCTAAGAACTTTATCACTATTAAGGCAGTTTGAAGAAGTAGAAATAGACAGAATATAAGTGTGAGTTTCAATATGATTAAACAATATTAAAAAATTAAAGAGTAAGAAAGATTAATCCACTGGCAGAAGGGGAAGAAGGAGGTAGGAAAGGGAAAATTATCTCAAGTCAAATGCATGCAGAAGGAAAAATTTTTGTAATGAAGGAGAAGACAAGAATTATGGAGAGAATGGATGAACCTTACTCAGGATTGGCTCAAAGAGGAAATAACATGCATACTCAGTTGGGTATAGAAATCTATCTTACCTACAGGAAAGTAGGAGGATATAGGAATGTAAAGGGGATTTGCTTATAGAAGGGTGGGAAAATTTGGGGGGAGGGTGTAGTCAGAAGAAAAAGAAAGGAGGATGAGGAGAGAGAGAGAGAGAGAGAAATGGGAAAACAGGACAGAAGGAAATATTCTCATCATAACTATGAAAAGTGTAGCAAATTTTACTGATGAAGGCCTTATTTATCAAATACATAGATAATTTAGTCAACTTAATTTTAAAAATAAGTCATTTCCCAATTGATAAATGAGCAGAGGATATGTACATACAGTTTTTCAGATGAAGTAGTCAGATACCAGGTAGGCAGTGGAAAAAGTGGGACCATCTCGAAAGCATGTGCCGTTTTGTCCATACTGTGTACCAATCCTGGGCAATGAGTAGCATCATTTAAAGATATTTGTGGATGATTCCAGGAAAAGGCTCTCCCTACATTGCCAGAGGAGGACACTGAAGCAAAGGGAGTGTTCTGCAAGTTATATTGTTTTTCTTCAATCTCTGTGTTTGAAATAGGACCAGAATCTTTTGCCTGCTTGTTTTCATGAGGGGTGTGGCAGTCACTACTTTATTCCCCTAAGATGTATGGGGCCAGCATGTCCCTAGTAAACATTGTCTCTGCTGTAATCTCTGCCACTGAGTTCTGACTTCAATCTCCACCTTTTTTCTTTCTCTAACAGTAGTATACAACAGGAGGAGGTGGCACTTGCATACTAGATTTGCTCTCTCCTTCTTCATCATCATCATCATCTTCTTCTTCACCTTTCCTCCTCCTCCTCCTCCTCTTCCTCCTCCTCCTCCTCCTCCTCCTCCTCCTCCTCCTCCTCCTTCTTCTTCTTCTTCTTCTTCTTCTTCTTCTTCTTCTTCTTCTTCTTCTTCTTCTTCTTCTTCCTCCTCCTCCTCCTGCTCTAATCCCACCTGTTGACCCTGAAAGCCTGGAGAATATTGCCATATTGTCCTATAAGAAATAAGAAACAGAGATACATTATAATTACCTGGAGAGACATATAAACTGATGATGAGTGAGGGGAGCAATGCATACAATTAAGACATATTGTATCTGTGATGACTAACTTTGATGAACTGGGTTCTTCTCAGCAAAACAAGGTTACAAGACAACTACAAAAGACTCGTGATGAAGAAGGCTATCCACATCCAGAGAGTTACAGAATGTGAATGAAGATTGAAAGGAACTACTTGCTCTCTTTTATTTTTATTTTGTTTTTTTTCCTTCTTTCTAATCGTTCATTCAATTGGTTAGAGTTCTTCTTTACAACTTGAAAAAAATAAACTAAATGTGTCTTGTGTTCTTAGCTACACTATTTTTGCTTTTCCAAAATCAATTAGTGTAAAGCCAATCAACAGTAGATTCCTAAAAGAATGCTACTGTGAACAGCTTTTAAGATTCGGATTACACAGTATTAGTGAACACTCTGTTTATTCCATTACAAATCAAGATTCAGTACAATGTTCACAGTACCAACAATTCACAATATTATATACAATATTTAGAACAAGGAAAGTCTCAGTATTATATCTTATTACAGAAGGTAACAAGGAACAAGAGAAGAATCACCTGGTTTCCCTAAGGGGGGAACCAGCTTCACATTTAAAGATTCAATCAGATTAAAGATCCAATCAATAAATTAACAAAATGAATCACCCAATTTCCCTAAGAGGGAGTTGATTCAATCAACAATTCACAATATACTGATCTTCCACTCATGGGGCAACCATTAACTTTAGTTTCCAAATAAAGTTTTTAGAAAACCACACAATCCTTCCAACCCTTGATTTCCAACAAACCTCAGTTTAGTCCAATGGGAGGCCTTTTCTTCATTTTGACTCTGGTT
>JAQQSW010006534.1:0-13928 GCA_028646575.1 Pseudocheirus occidentalis | reverse complement strand
AAAGCCTTTAGGCTAGCAAGATTGAAATACACAATAGATATTTTGTGATGTGGAAGTGAAGAATTCCTTGAGATAAATGCTAAGAAGGGTTTCATTTTCCAAGGCAGCTATACTGAGAATTATATTCTTTTTATTCTTGGAGAATTTACCTGGGGTTCTCTGGGGTCTGGCAATAGGGCCACAGGATCCTAGAAATTAGTTTGTTTACTATGAAACTAAAATTTACTAGGCTTGACTACAATTTCCAAAGTTCTTATTGGACAGACATGGGTTATATTACTATCACTTTCTAGCAGAGTGGTCCCTTAAAATTCACAGTAGTAATAATAGTAACTTACATTTGTGTAGCATTTTAAGATTTAGGAAGTATCCACAAATGTATCTCATCTGATTCTTCTCACAAAAACCACATGAGGTCAGTAGGGCAAATATTATTACTCTCATTTTACAGACAAGAAATTTGAAGGTCAGAGAGGCTAAGTGACTTGCCAAGGTCACACAGATTGGGGAAGTGAGATTTTAATCCAGGTCTCTTGAGGCCAAGTCAATTGCTTTTTCCATAACAACATATTACTTCTCTGAACACAGCCCATTATTTCCATTTCCTGTCATCATTCTTTGGTAACCCATTAAGTTGAATGAATTAAGTAGTAGAAAGAGAAAATGAAAAACCACAATGTAGAGGGAAGGAAGTTTAACCCTTCCTTATAAGGAGATGTGACAGAGATAATCAGAATTGTAATATTGTCCAGGTTCTGAAGACACCAAACCATGCCATCAAACCAAACAAACGAAATTAAAAATGATGTCACTGATGAAAATATAAGTTCTAGTTCCCTAAAGTCCTTGGCACTAATAAATGGTTCAACATTCTAAACTGATTTTTTATTAGTAGAAATTATATTAAGCAATAGGCATTACCATCTGCTTTACTACTGTGCCCTAAGGAGCATAGGACCTTTTCATTTAACTTGCCACTGATGACACATATGTCATCTCCTTCATTAGAATATGAGTTCCTTGAGAGAAGGGACTGCCTTGCTTTTCTGTTTGTATCCCTGTAATGCCATGCACTAGCAGATTCCCAAAAGAATACTACTATGAACAGCTTCCAAGGTTCTGATTACACAATATAGAGAACACTCCATTTATTCTATTACAAATCAAGGCAAACATTCACAATCAATTCACAATATAATAATCAATCATTCCGTCAATTCACAATACAATAATCAATCTTCCACTCATGGGACAATTCTAGATTAACTTAATCAGTCACTTATCTAGCAATCAGTCATTAAATACAATCACTAGAAAACCACACAAACACTCCCCCCCACCTTGGTGTCCAGTAAACTTGTTCAATATCCAAGGAGAGGCATTTTCTTCATCTTGACTTGAGGAGATCTCTCAGATTCCCTGGATTCTCTTCCATGGTCCCGTCTCCTATATGAATCCACCAAATAGTCACCTGGATTCAGAGGCAGATAGCTCCCAGGTTCTCGTCCAGACCTCTGGGCAGTTCTTGGTACACGCTGAAGTTCACAGGGTCCAACACATCTCAAACCCTTCACCACTTCTGCTGCTGGGAACTCAAGGATCCATCAAGCCACAACAAAATCTTATCCTGATCATGCTTCTTCAGTCCTCCAGCAGTTCAGCTGGCCCTACAACCCAGGAGAAATCTCGGCCATCCAGGCGGCGTTCACCAGATTCTGGTCTAAAAGAAAACTCCAACTCAGTTATCAGTCCAGCAGACCAGCTCCCAAATGCTGAGACAATTCTGCTTCTTCTACGCAGAGCCACCAGGAGGAAAATTCCTGATTCTTTCTCTCTGTCTCTAGAACTCTTCTTATATACACACACTGGCCTCCTGTCTCAGCCAACCCTCTCCTGCTAAGTCAGCAACAGGAGACAAGAGTTCATGTCCTCTGTTCACATAGGACATAGAGTTCATACCTTTTGCTTCATACAGGAAACAGAGTTTGTACCTTCTGCCTCTCTCAAGAGGCACTTTGCCCTAAGTTACCGAGGGCTAAGCATCTGCTAAATTGATTACTGTTACATTCCCTGGCACACAGCCCAACGTTTTCATATAGTAAAAGTTTCTTGAATGTATTTTTCATTCATTCATTCATTCATTCATTCATTCATTCATTCATTCACTCATTCATCATTCATACAAAAAAGGAGGCAGAACTCAACTTAGAATTAGTAGTAAATGATTAAGATTAAAATTTATGCCTAAATTTAGCTTAGGAATGTATTAATTATGGAATGGAAGAGACAGATTTCAATTGTGAGTCATAATCATTTTCTTGTTAAGTTTGGATTAATTCTTTAGGGGAATGTCCTTTGTGGAGATCCTGGTTTGGTGTTTGCTGGAGAGTACCTGTTGTGTTGAAATAAAATCCATCAATAAAAAAATGAAAGTAACACAAAAAAATAGTTGTCATGCTCATGGTGATAATGGGATTTAGTAGCTGGTAGAAGGAGACACAAACCATAGTAACTTCAACTAAGGCCAAGAACACAGGTGATCATAATCAAGTTGACAGGTTAAAGTTAGGAACTCAAGACAGTAAAGTCAGGTTTACTATGTGTAAAGCCGAGCTTTACTGCTGCTGTGAATAACTTTAAGGTTCTGATCACATAGTATAGCGAACCATTTATTTATTCAGCCATAAACTAAAGTAAAATATTCATAGAAAGCAAAGTACAACATTTACAATGATATAACATAACAGTTTATTACTAAACTGGCCACATAGTCTTAAACAAAGATAACATTCAATAAGTCCTTGACTCAATCATTTTTAAGGGGCACAAAGTACAAGGGTCACCCACCTCTAGGTCACTTTGTCTTAATATTGTCAACCAGCACTAAGTACCCAATTGAGGTCCTTTAGATGACTCACAGTCTAAGGAAGTTTTACAAAAACATTGGAATGAAGTACAAAATAAACAAATTAAAATAGAATAAATTCTGAGAAAACAAAGATACACTGAGAAGGCTTGAGGTAAGTCCAGCTTAATTAGTCCCAAGGTAACTTGTAACAGTAACTCACACATTACTGAAATGGGTCATGTTGATTATGGAAAAACAATTTTACTTGATAAGCTGTGGGAAAACTCAAGTAACATCAGCTGAATATATCGATTCAATTCAATAAACATCCATTAAATACCTACTATATGTCTGGTACTGTGCTAAGTGCTGGTATTTCAACAAGAAAAAGAAAGATAGTACTTGCTCTCACAGAGCTTACAATCTATTGGGAGGGAAGACAACACACAAAGGAAGCTACAAAAGGTGAGGTACATAAAAGAGGGTATCTTGTTCCACAGAGTTGATACCAAGAACTGCAAATACAAAGTGAAGTGAGTTGGAAGTCCAATTTCTGTCCTCTATAAAGCAAGACTTTGGGAGTAGTTTATTAGTCCAGCCAGACGGGAGAGGAGGTTGGGAGAGGTGAAAAGGTATGGAGTATCCAAGGGTTGAATTTGTAGCAAAGGGATGAACTTAGAAGTGATCAGTTCATTGTGGGAAGGACACTCAAAATAGTTATGGCTTTGTAGTCTCTCTGTCTTCTAGGGAAATATATAGTCTTCCTTGTTACTCCAGCACATGCTGTCTTTGCCTCAATGAGGGCCAGAGGTGCTCATTTCACTTATTTGTCAAATTCATTGTAGTTGCTGACGATAGAGTAATGAAACCATCTGTGGAATCTATTCAGCATGCCCCAGATGTTCAAGTTCCAATCATTCTTACTAGAAACAAGGGTGATAAACCTAAGGCTGATCCTCAAAGAATGATGAAGGTACCTTCTCTCCCATGGTAGGGGAAAAAAACCCCAGAATTTCCTGCAGCTAGATTTAACTGTCCCTCAAAAGGGACAGTTGGAGAAAAAAAGAGATTTAAATTGATCTTAAGTGGATTCACTACATGAAAAGTGTTAACTTCATTAAAGCACGTATGGATGATATATTAGTTATACCAGCTAAAACGGGCATGTTCAATTTGTATATGATACAAAAATAGAGTTTGACAGGTGATGAAATTATTTGTTTTGAAGAGAACAAAGTTTTGCATTTCTTGGTACTTGGGGTATTAAATAGTTACATTTTTTAAAAGCATCCAGTTAAAAAATGTATCATTTCCCAGGGAATCTAGATAAAAAATATTTTGTGGGGTTGCCCATGTGAAGAAAAGCAGAAAAGTTATAGACTTTGACAAGCCCTGCAAAGAATGGATACAGCGCCTAATCAGTTTAATTCAGATTAAGGAGTATGAACTAGACACTGGCCTTCTTCTCAGTTGGCTTATGATTTAATAGAGGAATCAGAAGAGCCACACGTGTAATTTTACAAGTCATTATATTTTCTTAGCCCTTTATGCTTTACAAAACACTTTACATATGTTAATTCATTTAGTCCTTACAATCACCTTGTGATATAGGTACTATTATTATCCCCATTTTATAGAAGAGGATAATGAAACAAAGAAAGGCTTAGTGAATTTCCCAGTATCACATAAGTGCCTGAAGCAGGATTCAAGCTCACATCTTCTGGTTTCAAAGTGCAATCAATCATCCATCTCTTGTGCCACATAGCAACTTAATTATTTGGTATGTATATGTTAATAAAGCTAAATGATCTTTGAAAAAATATTGAGTTCTAAATGAAGCCACCAGCCTTTTATCAGTAAACTCCTTTAATGTGCTTGTGAATAATCATACACAAATAGCTGGACAGTCCAATGTCTGAGTATTCAATTTTTTTTTCTAAGTGCATGTATAAGAAGGTAGAATTCTTTTCCGCCATGGTGGCATCTTCAAGAGTTTCTTTCTGTTTAGGTTAATATGGTACTTGGAGTAGAAAAAAAAGTCATTATAGTTATTTTTTTAAACTTTTCAGCTATCAAATTTCATCTTTTTAACCAAATGAGCCTTTTTGTGTCTCTTTACATGTCAGAAAAGTGGCTTGTAAGGGGTATGTATCAATTAAGTTACTCAGCACATTCGAGTACATTTATTTTAGTGATTCAATGCCTTTAGCCAATGGAAGTTTAAACAAAAAAAGTATGGTTGCCATTGTTATGGTTTCTTTACTGAACGTAAGGAGTATTTTAAGTGATTGGCAGATCAGGTTCATTTTGCAGGCAAGTCACAGTTTAATTGAAAAAAAAAGCAGAATGACCTAAATGCTTTCTGGAGTTGGAAATGGACTCTGTAATTGGTAGGGCTTTTAAAAAATATTTCTTTTTATTAGGAATATTAACTTAAGCTCTTTTATGAAGAAAATGAGTAGCTTGATTTTATAAACTAACTCAGTGATCTTAGGTAAGTCATTTCTCTAGGCTTTAGGTGCTTCATCTGTAGAGCACCATTGAGTTTCCTCCCTACTTTGATATTCTGTGTCATAATCATTGATACTAGCATATCAATGCTTTAAAATAACAATTTTTTGTGTAAGAGTTTGTATATGTGTGAGTATGTTTGTTTTTTGGCAATAGTAGACAATAGTAGAAAGAATACTTATTGGCTCTGAAGTTAGAGAATTTGGATCTTATTTCTCCTCTTACTACTTGTATGATTTTGGACCATCATTTAACTTCCTTGGGCTTCAGTGTTCTTATTTCCAAAATGAGGGATTTGTACTAATAAGTACTGTGGTCCTTTTCATCTCTAGGTTTAGAGATAAGTAGAGAAACTAGCACAGGTCAGTGATAAGTAGGGAAAATAGCACAGGTGTGCATGTGTGTGTGTGTGTGTGTGCTTACATATGAGTAACATACCATGATGCCAATATATATGCCAATATATTATGGTGTAATGCTTTTTGTTCTAAGAGAATGTTCTTGACCTCATTGTTATACTTGTGCGTCGATATGTTGTAGAAAATTCATAGATTACAAAAAACACTTTCCATCCTGGGAAAGAATGGAAACTGTCCCTGGATAGGATTCTGCAGTCACAGTTTGCTTGAAAAGGCTGTCACTCTACATTTCTTCCTCTGTAGGAGTCATCTGATAAATGACATGCATTCTAAAGCCATCCATGAATGGCTATTAGTTCTTAGTCATCTCAATCTATGCAAAGGGAGGATAATCGGAGAACATTTGGGAATTTGTCTAGTGGTTGGTGTGATATAATTTGATTTCTACTTCTTCCTTGGAATAAAAAGGAATCAGAAATAACCTGGTGCTTCTGGAAACTGGCTATACTATGACCTATTGAGGGCATCCAAACCTGGCCATTGTCTTGAATTGTATTGTAGCAGATTTTTCTTCTGTTGTACTTGTGACTGTCTATAAAGCAATTGTTATTTAGATATTCTGTTATTCCTCCATTCTTCTCAAAAAGCTACCCCATTAGTATAGAAGTATAATGTGTAAAGCCTTCATACAGGTAGCCTGGTTTTAAAGAAAAGTAATATAACACTCTAGTACTGTACATTTTTAGGCTTTTCTGCAAGAAACATTTTTTAATTTAAAATTTAGCCAACCTATTTCTAGAAGGGAGAGAGAAGTGTCTAAAGTGACACAGTCCCTCATGCCCTCTGACATGACTCTGCCCCAAGAAGATTTCAGATAATAATAAGCAAAATAATCATGATATGTTAAAATACAGTTTGAGGTTAAATTCTAGAACAGTCAATACTCAATTCCTTTCTGAAACCCATATCTCTTAAGGACTAAAAAAAAGTGTCTTCCTGTAATCAATGTACTAATCTTCAATGCAAATGATGACACTGTCCTGTGATAAGTCAAGGCATTAATAACTTCATAAGCGTGAGAAGGCAATCATCATTATTTCTCTAGAAAGGATTATTACTTTTTTTTTAACCTACCTTCTCAAAGGAAAAAGTCTGGAAAGGGCTAGAGGTAGATTGTTTCTTAATATCTCAAAAGAAACTAGAAAAGGAGGTTTTAAATATGCTTCTTCATTGGTGTTGTTTTCTGAAGTACACTCTAGTTATGGATGTACTATTTATAGAGAAGTCCTTTTCTATTTCTACCGCTCATGCTTCCCTGTCTGATGTCTTGCATAAAGTGGTTAGCGCCTTGGACAGTAATTGTGAAGCCATGTATATGTTGTCTTACGTGGTAGTAGCTATTAAGGATTTAATGGAACTTGATCACTTTTGTGCCTTTTAAAAGTTTATTTGCCTTCAGAGCCAAAGTGAGATCAAGAGCAGCTCTGAGTTTTAAAGGGAGTACTTCTGCATCATCTGCATTTTTTGCTGCTGTGAGTGTGTCATTGTGTCTCTGCCCCAGAATACTTACTGGCAAGGTTGTTGTATTTGTCCTTCATCCTCAGTGAGGACCATGACATCAGGGAGATGATGACATAACTTGCAGTTGACTTTGATTTGAATGAGGAAGGGCTGTGCAAAGTCACCAGTCCCACTTTCTTCTCCAGAGCTATCTGGCTCTAGTGGCCAGATATTCATCAAGATAACTAGAAATGACCTGAGATGCAATGGGAGACCTTGGCCCTTTTGGGCTTAGGTCTTTTCAGGTTTTCACTTTCGGTGAGGTAATGTCCATTCAGTGAATAGGCCTCTTTAAGAAGTGAGTCAAGGGATAGTCCCTTTAATAAAAAAAAAATCAAACTGGAAGGGGAAGACCATCAGGGTTGCTGGTCAGAAGGGAAATGTTAGAATTGACTTTCACTCTGAACCAGGAGGGCCCAAAAATGGCCATTAAATGATACTTGGGCAGGGACCTATTGTTGTCCAGTCTATGAAATGGGTTTAAGGTGAATGGATCTAGCCAGTAAACCCCAACTTAACTAGGCAGCTTTCAGTCATCAAAATTTACCTTCAGTTGAAGAGGAAGCACCGAACTGAGTTACCCAACTGGCTGGCTCCCCATTCAGGAAGCTCAGACTACTTATAGGTTGTGTTTATCCTTCATTCTCAAAGAGGACCATGGGTTCCTCTCACCTCCCTCGAGCATAAATATTACTGAACATCACTTCATGATGTTATGTCCCCAGGTGTTCTAGAAAAAGCAGATTCTGCGATGCAAAGGCCCCTCAGAAACAGATTTTGTTGTATCTATAAAGTAGCAATAGTATTGAAATTCTCTCCCCAAATCCAAGAAATATGTATTTTCAGTCAAGTTGCAACATCTTTACCTAACCAATTATAAGTGACATTGAAATAGCATTTTACAATTTGCAAAGTACTTAAAAGTATTCTCATTTAATTCCCCCAGGGAACATCCATCCTATGATAGATTACTATAGCTATTAGTATTTACATGGACCTGTGATTTCAGTGGTTGCCTGGGTGCACCTCATGGTTAAGTAATTTGCCAATGGTCCCTTAGCTGGCATGTGTCTGAGGTGGATTTTGAACCCAGAACTTCCTAACTCCAAAGCAAACCACCCACCATACCATACTGCTGCTCATTGTTACATTTGTAGAAACAGGGTGAGTTGAAGTGAATGGACTTGGAGTGAATGAATCTTGGAGCTTGCAAAGGTCTGAAGCAGGATATGAATGTAGGCCTTCCCAGTTAAAAGTCCTGTATTCTATTCATTCTACAACATTGTTTCTCTTTGGATATAACAAGTTGCTACATGGGGATGACGTCTGAGATGGTTTTGACGTTTTCATGATCACCTCTCATCCAATTCCTCCAATATTTTCAGCTTCTGAAAATATAGTACTGAGGCAGTATGGATCTATTTATCCATGGGTTATATCAAAAATATCTTCCTCAGGGAAAGCCAGTATTCTCCATTCCATAAGTGCCCCCATAATTTCTTAGAAGCTCTCTAATTCCAGGCAGATGAGGGCATTCCTTTCTTTACTTGGATTTGAAATCTAAGAGGGTCCCACCACAGCAGGTTCCAAATCTAATAACCACCACAGCATTCACTTATATTTGTATAGTATTTTTCAGTTGAAAATACTTTTGCATATGATACCTCATTTTAGCCATACAACATTCTTGTGAGGTAAATAGGTAGAAAGCATGGTACATTTATTGTTGTTGTTCAGTTAATTTAGTCTCATCTGACTCTTCATGAATTTATTTGGAGTTTTCTTGGTAAAGTGGTTTGCCCTTTTCTTCTTCAACTCATTTTACAGATGAGGAAACGGAGGTAAACAGGGTTAAGTCATTTGCCGAGGTTCACACAGCTACTAAGTGTCTAAGGCAACATTTGAACTCAGGAAGCTGTGTTTTCCTGACTCCAGGCCCAGCACTCCATCCCCTGTGTCACACCTAGCTGCTCAGGTAGGTGAGATTAATGCCTTGAGGCATTAATCTCAATTTCAAGATGATGGAAGTGAGGTTCAAAGAGGTTTAATTGATTTGCTTGA
Source organism: Pseudocheirus occidentalis (assembly GCA_028646575.1). Lineage (NCBI taxonomy): Eukaryota > Metazoa > Chordata > Mammalia > Diprotodontia > Pseudocheiridae > Pseudocheirus > Pseudocheirus occidentalis. The sequence goes on along the minus strand of JAQQSW010006534.1, from coordinate 4,589 downwards.
GGCCTAGAGCTGTCAAGTAGATGAACTGCAACTAAAAACTAGATCTGATCCTCACTCCAACACTTTTCCTCCTATACTAGATTTCCTCTTTCTACCCTTATTAGTCCATCAGAAAGAAATTCCTCATACTCATAAGGAATTGAGAAATTTATCAGACTTTTATATCATTATCTTTCTTCTTTTTTTGTCTACCCTTTATGGAAAAGAGATTTCTCCCTGAGCAAAGAGCTTTGCCTTTCTTTGCTTCTCTAACACTTAGCACATTGTCTAGTACACAGTGAGAACTTAATATATTTTTCTTGACTGTTGACTTCTTTATTGCATTATTATATCAGTTGATCTGTAGCATGACTTCACCATTACAATATTGTAACACACCCAATTTCAGTCACATTTCTATAGGTGTATTTGTATATCTGTGTTGTTCCTTTACTAAAAGTTTCATTTCTGTTTTACATTGTTTTTCTCCATTTAGTAAGGGTTTGAAACAGAAATTGACAGTTTAGCTAACTGGTAATTAGCATAGCAGTGAACCAAATTTGTTCAGCAGTCCACAACTTCCAACTCCATGGATACTTACCTTATTCACTTCTGAGACAGCCATCTGTGTTATTTTAGCTGGTGGGAAAATATATGCCTTTGTAAACCAATAAGAATTTTTTAAGTTCTGAAAGTAGGTTATACGTCTTTGCATATCTCAGAAAGCACCTTTCAGCTTCTCTGTATTATAGAATATAATTCGCTGTTCAACATGAAGCAGACATAGTTGCTATATGCTTTAGGTTGTTGACATTCTGAAAACCAACCAGTAGAAGAGTGCTGAGACAGCATTACCCTGTCTTATTAAAGGCTTATCTGCCCAAATAGGGAAGTTTATGTTCGACTTCTTTCATCCTACAAATAATATCAGAATTCCATACCCTAACATATAAGATCCTTCTCAGTCTGGTTCCAACCTCCCTTTCCAGACTTATCTCATGCTATTCCCTTTCATACACCCCCTGCTTCATCCAAATTACACTGGTTGCTATACCCGAAGCATTCTGTATAAACTTCTGGACTTAGAGGTTTTTCTCTTTCTATTGTTTCTTCCTGAAATAACATTCTTCCTTTAGCTCTTCCCATTGAAATCCATTTTGTCAGTTTATATACATATATATGTTTGTATGTATGTATGTGTGTATATGTGTGTGAGACAGAGAGACAGAGAGAGGGAAGGAGGGAGGGAGAAAGAGAGAGAGAGAGAGAGAGAGAAAGAGAGAGAGAGAGAGAAGAGAGAGAAGAGAGAGGAAGAGAGAGAGAGAGAGAAGAGAGAGGGAGAGAGAGAGAGATCTGGTAAAGACTACAGACCTCCTATCATTTTTTTTAATTAAAGAAAACTTTTAAACTGAGGAATAGGGAAAAGGAAGACTTTTTTCCCTTCCAAATTGCAGGAACCCTTGATATACAGATAAGTGAAATTTTCTATATCTCAATTTCGTAGACCTTTTCATAGGAACAAGAAAATAGAGAAGGATTTAGAGTCAATAAGAAAAACCATGTAGGTGATTTGGAAGAGTTGGACTGGTGAAGGAAGTCAGAAGTTCATTTTGAAGAAGGGAAATGTGGAAAAATTGAAGAACAATCTCTAGGATTATATTCTGCTCCAAAGTACTTATAATTTGTGAGGCGGAATCAAGAAAAATTAAGGAAGATATTATGAAAAGAATTAACTAGAATCAAGAAAATGAAGGACATTAAACTTGAATTGGTAGGCTCAAGAAGAAGAAAAGAATAAAGACAAGGCAAAGTAAGTGAAACAATTAGAGAGTTAACAAAATTGAGAGAGTGATAGGGAAGACAAACTGGTCAAGAGAGGATAAATTGGTACAAGACTGAAGAGAAGGGTAATGTAGCTATAGAGATGTAGAGACAAAGAAATGGATTTGAACATACTTTTCTGCTTTAAAAATGTCTCACCAAGTACTAGGTTTTAAAATGTAAATACCAATAAATAGTTTTAAGAAATAAGGCTAAAAATATCAACCCCATTATATAGGGGAAATTACCCAGTGAACTGCATTCAGTATGCAGGGTTTTTATTGCTCTCATAGTTAAATGATGTATATTTGTGTTCCAAGTGTAGGTTTATTTCTCTTCCATGAGAAAAAGTGATAGGCCTCAAAAAATGCCTTTCTACACAAAAGGATGTTTGGGAGAATGAAGTGTTCCTAAAGTAAAAAGAAATAAGACTTCAGTGGAGAGAGATCTGCCTTGATTCCTCTGAGTATACTCCCTTTCCCAATTGTAGTAGGCTGACCAAGCATTAGAGAGTACCTGGAGTTCTTTTGTACCCAGGTGAACAGGAAGTGATGTCAACATCCTGAATCTTTAGTTTATGAGCAAGGCAAGTAGCAAGAATAGTTTCAATACTTTTAAAGGAAAACAAAAATAAAAACAAAACAACAACAATAATAAAAACCCACAAAACTTAGTCTACTGTGCATGGAGGTGGAGTTGGTTATTGTTCTTACCATAGAATTTTTTGCTTGGGGTAAGATGAGGTAGAATAGGATAAAAATACCCAAGTCTTACTTTGTTTCTGTCTCCCCTGAGAAGAATGACCTTTACACTTGACATGATATAACAAAAATGAATGACAGAGTTGATAGATGAGTTAAGAAAGAAGATAATATGAACATTTTGATGCGCTTGATTAATAAGTCATATATTCTTGGGACTTAAAAGTAACTAGGAAATGTGAGTACTGAATCCCTGTCAAAGATATTTAAAACTTCATAAAAAAGAGAATTACCACAGGAAGGTTAAGTGTCTGAATTTTACAAAACAGGAGAGAAAAGTCTCCATTCTCTAGGTCAGTGAAATTCATCTGAATTTCTTAGAAAATTCTAGAATATATCATTAAAGACAAAGTTGATTAAATTTTATTAATAAAAGCAAGGAGTGGAAAAGATGGATTGATATTGATTAGTCTAAGTTTTTTTTTTACCTGAGGTTCACAGATTCCCCATGGGCACAAGCTTTAAGACAGCAGATAAATTTCAGGGGTTCACTGTCTTGAATTGGGGGGGGCTGTAATCTTTCTCCACTTGCCTCTTATTGAATTTTTTTCATTTCCTTCAATTATTTATATGTATTATTCTGAGAAGTGGTCCATATGTTTAACAAAGCTTCCAAAGGGGTCAATTACACACATACATACAAAGACACACATAGACACACACAGAGTTTAAACACTGATAGTTTAAACAATAATGAAATTAAACATTTTCAGAACTGGTTCTATACCCCTTTTCAAAGAGTTATTGTTAATGGTACAATGTCACCAGATTATTGGTCTGCTTGGTAATTTTCTAGCACTTCATAAAAAGACCATAAAAATCACAGAATGTTAATAGTGAAAAGAAATCCAAATCATCTACAACAATCTCTTCATTTTACAGGTGAACTAACAAATTCATAGGAGTTGAAATGACTTATCTAGGATCTCACACTCAATACTGGAAAACAAAGAATCAGAATTCAAATCCAAGTATATCAATTCACATAGTAGATATGACACTAAATTTGCAATTAGGAAGACTATGATTCAGATTCCATTTCATATACAAAGTAGTTATGTGATGTAGGACAACTCATCTAAATTTTCTTTTCCTCAGTGCCTCCAACTGTAAAAGGGGAAAAGTGAAACTTGACGGATTCCCAAGTCCTTTCTAACTCTAAATCTAAAACCCTATGATCTAGTCTGGATGCCACTATACTCAAGAAAATTTATCACATTCTACCTAATGTTATACATTTTTACTTGCTGTTTCATCTGCATATTAGATTGTGAGCTCTTCAGGGGCTAGAGACATGTCTTTTTTATTTTTTTATTTTTTGCTATTTTGGAGGGCAATTGAGGTTAAGTGACTTGCCCAAGGTCAAAGGCCTAGTAGGTGTTAAGTGTCTGAGGCCACATTTGAACTCAGGTCCTCCTGACTCCAGGGCTGGTGCTCTATTCACTGCATTACCTAGCCACCCCCTAGAGACATGTCTTAATCATCTTCTTACCCTAGGTAGTACCTCGCAAATTCTCATGCCAAGAATATGTGCTATTTAAATGTTGATTAAGGAGATCCATGAAATCAAAAAGGCATTTTAGCTCCAGTGTGATAAGCAGTGACCGAGGTTTTTGAGATTGAGCCATGAGGACAAATGTATTATTTAGTGATTGAATAAACCCTATTCTTTTGTTTTTTTTGTTTTTTTTTTAGTATTTATGTATTAGGAGTAAGAACTCTCTGAATTATGATCACCACACTGATTTTGGATTAAAACTATTGTGTATTCCTCAGTGTAAAGCCAATCAGCAGTAGATTCCTAAGAGAATGCTACTGTGAACAGCCTCTAAGATTCGGATTACACAGTATTAGTGAACACTCTATTTATTCCATTACAAAATCAGATTCAGGACAATGTTCACAGTTTCAACAGTTCACAATATTATATACAATCTTCAGAACAAGGAAAGTCTCAATATTATATCTTATTACAGAAAGGAACAAGGAACAAGAGAAGAATCAGCTGTTTTCCCTAAGGGAGAAACC
>JAQQSW010006533.1:0-13928 GCA_028646575.1 Pseudocheirus occidentalis | reverse complement strand
GTGGTACCTCAAAATTGTTTTGATTTGCATTTCTCAAATCAATAGTGATTTAGAGCATTTTTTCATATGCTTATAGGTATCTTTAATTTCAACCTCTGAAAATTGCCTGTTCATATCCTTTGCCCATTTATCAATTGGGGAATGACTTGTATTCTTATAGATTTTACTTAATTCCCTGTATATTTTAGAAATGAGGCCTTTATCAGAGACACTGGTTGTAAAAATTCTTTCCCAATTTCCCATTTCTCTCTTAATCTTGGTTACATTGGCTTTGTTTGTACAGAAACTTTTTGATTTAATGTAATCAAGATTATCCATTTTGCATTTTATAATGCTCTCTAACTCTTCTTTGGTCATAAAGTCTTCCCTACTCCATAATTCTGACATGTAAATCATTCCTTGCTTCCCCATTTTATTTACAGTATCTGCCTAATTTATACATAGACCATGCACCCATTTAGACTTGATTTTGGTATATGGCGTTAGATGATGGTCTGTGCCCTAGTACATGGTGGATTTTTGTATATGTGCCATGTACCGCTGAGAAGAAGGTTTATTCCTTTTTATCCCCATTCAGTTTTCCACAGAGATCTGTCACGTCTAGCCTCTCTAAAATTCTATTTGCCTCCTTAACTTCTTTCATGTTTATTTTGAGGTTAGATTTATTTATCAAGTTCAGAGATGGGGAGACTGAGGTCTCCCACTAGTATTGTTTTGCTCTCTATTTCTTACTCTAATTCCCTTGACTTTTCCTCTAGGAATCTGGATGCTATACTGCTTGGTGCATATATGTTAAGTAATGATATTGCTTCATTCTCAATGGTGCCTTTTAGCAGGATGTAGTTTTCTTCCTTATCTCTTTTAAATAAATCTATTTTTGCTTTTGCTTTTTCTGAGATAAGGATTGCCAGCCCTGCTTTTTTACTTTAGCTGAGGCAGGATATATTTTACTCCAGCCTTTTACCTTTAACCTGTGTGTATTCCCCTGTTTCAGATGTGTTTCTTGTAGACAGCATATTGTAGGAGTATGGTTTTTAATCCATTCTGCTATCCACCTCTGATTTATGGGAGAGTTCATCCCATTCACATTCACAGTTATGATTATTATCTGTGTCTTTCCCTCCATCCTATTCCCTCTCCTGTTTATGCTTTTATTTTTCACCTTCTCCCTTCGCCTTCTTAAGAGTTTTCCTTTTGACCACCACCTCCCTCAGTATTCCCTTCTTATATGCCCCTCTCCCTTTTCCTACCCTTCTCCCTTACTACTTCTTCCCCTCCCTTCTAAATCTCCCTTTTCGTGGCCCTTCCCCCTACCTACTGCCTGTAGGATATGATAGATTTTTATACTCAATGTTGTATGTTATTTCTTCCTCAAACCAAGATTGACAAGAATAGATCTCATGCAGTGTTCCTCTCCTTCCCCTTTTCCCCCCTATTATCGTGAGTTTTATATCCCTTCTCAAAAGAGTCCTGTATTTAACTGGTTGTGTTATTCCCTCCTTGCACCAGAATGAGTGAGCAAAAAGCTCATATTATGGTCACCTCCATCCCTTCTTTCCTTCTACTATATTGTTTTTATGCCTCTTTATGTGGCATAATTTAACCCTTTCTGCTTATTCTTTCCTCTTCTTCCATTGCAGCCCCTTAATAAGGATTTTTATCATCATTTTGCATAATTTATATCCATACCCTCTATCTATCTATATCCCTTTTAGATATTGCTGTAGGTATAGAGTTCACAATATTAACAGGTATCAGCTTCCCATAGAGGGATGTAAACAGTTTGTTCTTGTTAAATAAGTTGTGTGTGTGTGTGTGTGTGTGTGTGTGTTTCCTTATTTACTTTTCTATGTCTTCCCTGGGTCTTGTGTTTGGAGGTTGGATTTTCCATTGAGCTCTGGCTTTTCCATCAGGAAGGTCTGGAATTCTGTTATGTCACTAAATGTCCATTTCCTTGCCTGGTAGATTATGCTCAGTCTCACTGGATAGGTGATCCTTAGTTCTAGCCTGAACTCTTTCGCTTTGCAAAAAATCATATTCCAATTCCTCTGATCTTTCAACATTGAAGCTGCCAGGTTCTGTGTGATCCTCACTGTGGTGCTGTGATATCTGAATTGTTTCTTTCTGGCCACTTGTAGTATTTTCTCCTTTATCTGATAGTTCTGGAGTTTAGTCACAACGTTTCACAGACTTTTCAATTTGGGATCTCTTTCAGGAGGTGTACAATGGATTCTCCTGATTTCTATTTTAGCCTCTGGTTCTAGGATCTCAGCGCAGTTTTCCTTGATGAGCTCTTGGAAGATATTGTCCAGACTCATTTCTTCATCACGATTTTCTCATAGACCAATGATTCTCAGATTGTCTCCTGGATCTGTTTTCCAGGTCAGTTATTTTTCCATTGAGATATTTTACCTCTTTTTCTAATTTTTCAGTCTTGATGGTTTGTTTGACTGATTCTTGGTACCTCATAGAATCATTGGCTTCAATTTGGTTAATTCTAGTTTTTAGCAAATTATTCTCCTCAGTTTTTGAAGTTCCTTTTCCATATGCTCAGATTTCATTTTTAGTTCACACATTTTACTTTTTAAGGAGCTGTTGTCTTCATTGTAATATTTTTCTAATCTCGCAATTTTGTTTTTATCAGAGGTGTTGATTTTATCTTCTACCTCTCTAAGCTGAATTTCAAAGTTCTTTTTGAGCTCATCGAGGAATGCTTTCTGTGCCTGAGACCAGGTCATAGTCCCTGTTAAGGTGTTAGCTGTGGGTGTGGAGTCAATATTCTCTCCTTCTGAGTTTTATTCCTCCCTCTCACCATAATAGGATTCAAGAGTCTTTGTCTTTGTCTTTGTAGCCTGTTTTCTTCCCATTTTGAGGCAGGACCTTAGCCATGCCCTTTCTCTGGGGTTTCTAAGCTTTTACTGTGGATGCATTGGTGGGGCCTGTCTCCATAGAATTTCTTTATCATATAAAAGAATTTTTCCTTTTCTTCCTTTCCCCCACCTCAAGGTGTAACCCCATGGTTACACAGCTGGTAAATATAAGAGCTGGGTATTGAAGCCAGACTTTGGAGACTTTTCCTCTAACTTTCAGTAGTGGGAAGATCATGACATTTCATCTGTTCCCTTGGAGGGCTAGCAAGAACAGAATATGAACTCTTGTACCTCTAAGAGATAGTTATCTTAATCTCAAACTGCATACCTCTGGGACAGTATTTCCTCCAATTTAGTTCATTTTAAGAATAATTTATTGAGTACTTCCATGTGCCAGGGACTGTTTTAGATGCTAGAGATAAGGAATACAAAATTAAAATAGTCATTACCCTCAAGGAGCCTATATTCTTCTGGGAGAGAGACAGCATTAACAGATAAGTTAGAAACAAAATTATACCAAGTATATACTAAGTAATTTTGATAGACATTGGGAAGCACTAACAATTGACCTACCAGGTTCAGCCTTATGTAGGATGTAACACTTCTTGAATGAAATATGGCATTTGAAGAGAGGGAGGTGAGAAAACAAGGTGCTTATGCAAAGGCATTAATGCAAGAAATAGAATCACAAGGAGTTTGGCTGGAAAGAAGAGTGCAGGAAGAGGAACAATAGGAAATAAATTGGGAAAGTTAGATTAGAACCAGACTGTGATAAGATTTAAATGCTATATAGAGGGACTTGTATTTTATCTTAGAGTAACAGAGAGTCATTGATCGTTTCTGAACATGCTTAAGGAATAACAATTTGGCAGCCATGTAGAGAATGTATTGGAAAGAAGAAAGAAAGGCAGCAGAGAGATTCATTAGGAGCTTGGTACAAGATGTGAAAGAGACCTGCACTGAGGTGCTATGAAAATAGAGGGAGAGACAGATTAGATACATCTTGTGGAGATAAATGGAAAAAAAAACTGTACCTGGATCATTGAAGATGACTCTGAGGTTACTAATGAGGGTGATTAGGAGGTATTTTGTACAGACATAGGAAACAGCAAAAACTCTAAGGGTGGAGGAAATTAGTTCCAATTTAGTTACACTGCATTTGAGGTGCCTATGAAACTCCCAGGTGATGTCTAGTAAGGAGTTGATAACTCAGGACAAACTCAGGAAAGGGATGACAACTAGAAACAAAGATTTTGATACTCTATTTGTAGAGTAGCTAGGTAAAGTAGATAAAGTGCCAGGCCTAGAGTCAGGAAGATCTGAGTTCAAATGTAACCTCAAATACTTACTACCTGTGTGACCCTGGGAAGTCAATTAACTCTTTTTACCTCAGTTTCCTCATCTGTAAAATGAGCCACAGAAGGAAATGGCCAAACCACTGCACTATCTTTACTGAGAAAATCCCAAAAATGAATGACAAAACTGTTTGTAATGATGATTATTGAATTCATGGATCACTCAAAGTATAGTGAGAAAGTAGAAAAGGTCCAAGACAGAGCCCTGAGGGTAAATCTACAAATAGGAGTTAGGGCATGGGTGGCCCAGCAAAGGAGACAGGGAAAGAGTGATTAGGCAGGGAAAGGGAGAGAGCAATGTCATGAAAACCTAGGCAGTTATGTCAACAGATCCTCACACAGCATTACTTTAAAGTTCTCACCAGACCTTTTTTTCTGGACAAAGCACAGTCTGTTAATGTCCTTCCTAAAATGTAGAATCCAGAATTGGAAATAAAGCTTCAGCTGTGGTCTATTTAGGTCAAGGCTGGGGGATCTGCAGCCTGGAGGCCGCATGTGGCCTTCTAGATTATTAAGTGAAGCCTACCAATTTTAAATTTGGATTCAGTCAAAAGGCTACATTTTAGCAGGTAGTATTTGGGAGGAACAGAGATGGAAACAGCAACAACAACTGTCACTTACTACTGAAGACTTGTGACATTCATGACCTCATCATCTACACCGCCTTCCATTTATTTACCGAAAATGCTACAAAATTTTGTGGGTGCGCCCTCACTGAAAACACTGACATTTAATGGACTATGTCCATAGGAAAAGAGACAAGAAAAGAGTATAATAAGGGTGATGTGTGGGGCAGAGTGCTGGACTGATCATAGACATATCCTCTCCAAGCTAAATGCTTGCATTTAACAAAAGTGGCAACACTAAGGCAAGACAACTACCAGAAGACTCAATATCAAAAGATTAGAGTGTTTCTCCATAGGTGAACAGTTTGTTGCTAAGAGGGAAAGCTGAGTCAGCACATGGTTGGCAACAGTGGAGCAGAAATGGAGTGGGCAGATTTTTTGGTGTACAGCACCACATTTATTCATCTGAACCAGAAAACTTGTAAACATTATGATGGAAAAATTCAGAAGCTGCTAAACAAAAATGAAAAATGCATGAGGTTTACTAGCAGGAAGTTCATCCATCCCTAAGAAGACAGGATTTAACTCCATGAAAAAGGTAAGTGAAACTTAGAGAGGCACAGGATTCTTAGCTCAGTAAGAAAGTAGATAAAATTCAATTTTATGCTGATAATAATGATGCAAAGGATTTTTATGATACACTGAAGACTATTTATGGGCTAAAGACCTATGTTGCATCTCAACTATTCAGTGCTGATGGAGTTACATTGATTAGTGAAAAGGACATGATCCTGGAGAGATGGGCTGAACACTTCTTTATGTTCTTAACAGACCATCATCAATCAATACTAAAGCCACTGACTATTTACCTCAGGTAGAACTTAAGCCCTCTCTAGCTAAACTTCCAACTGAAGAAGAGGTTTTCAGTGCCTTTAGGTTCCTATAATGTGGCAAAGCTCTTGGTGCTGATTCTATTCCAGCTAAAATTTGCAAGGCAGGGCATCTACTGCTCATACAAAAGCTGATAGAAATCTTCTGAGTTATATGGCACAAGAAGGTCATGCCCCAGGAGATCAAGAATGCCTTCATTGTCCATATCTATATAGGAAAAGAAAATAATTTGTCCTATAACAACCACAGTTGGGGGAGTTCTCTCTTAGTCATTGCCAGCAAGATCTTTGCCAGAGTCCTCCTTAATAGGCTGATTCTTCATTTGGAAGATTGTCATCTATCTGAGAGCCAATGTGGCTTCAGAAAGAGCCAAGAAACAGTCAATATGGTGTTTACTACCTGACAACTCTAGGAGAAATGCCAGGAGCAGAACAGAGGTCTGTACACAACATTTGTCGGTCTGACCAAGGCCTTTGATACTGTGAATTTTGAGGGCTTGTGGAACATCATGGAAAAATTTCATTGAATGGAGAAGTTTGTCAGTATTTTATGCCAAGTTCATGATAGCATGTTGACACAGCTTCTGGATAATGGATGATGTTCTTATGCTTTCCCATTCACCAATGAAATGTAGCAGAGCTGTGTGCTTGCTCCCACACTTTTTAGCATGATGTTTTCAGCAGTATTATTGAGTACCTTCAACGAGGAATAGCTTCAACAGCTAAAAATAGCATCAAAGTCAGCTACCACACTGACAGTACATTATTTAACTTGAAAAGACTACAAGTCAAGACTAAGGAGAGGGTGAGTTGGTACATGACTTTTCATTAGAAGACAATTGTGCACTCCACGTAGCCTCTAAGGCTAAGATGCAACAGAGTATGGATCAATTCTCTCCTGCTTGTGCTAATTTTGGCCTGAGAATTAATACCTAGAAAACAGGTTCTCCACCATCCAGCATCACACCATCCATACATGGAACCATCAGTTATAGCAAGAGGACAAATTTTGAATGCTATGGATAAGTTCACTTGTCAGTATACTTTCCGGGGATGATGATCCTTAAATGATGAGGCTGACACATGCATTACCAGAGGCTCTGAAGGAAAGGGTGGGAGAGAAAAGGTATTAGGCTGCCTACCAAACTGAATGTCTACAGAGCCATTGTACTAACTTCATTGTTTTATACCTGTGACTCGTGGACAGTCTACTAGTGCCATTCCAGGAAACTGAATTGCTTCCATTTGGATTGTCTTAGGAAGATTCTGAAGATCACCTGCAGGATAAGGTACCAGACACTGAAGTTCTTTCTTGAGCTGAACTACCAAGCAAGCAAACTCTACTGCGGAGAGTGTAGCTCTCGTGGACTGGCCATGATGCTTGAATGTCAGATATATGTTTTCCTGAAAGACTGTTCTATGGAGAACTCATAAAAGGAAGTACCTACATGGAGGTGAGAAGAAGTGATACAGGGATGCTTTCAAGGTCTCTCTGATAAACTTTGGAATCAGTTGTGAGACATGGAAGACACTGGCACAGAACTGCCCAGCATGGCCTTCCTGCATCAAAGAAGGTGCTGTGCTCTACAAGCAAAGCAGAATTTAAGTAACTCAAAAGAAATGTGAGATGTACAAACACAGAGACATCTCTACTCAAAATGTTCATATGGACTGTTGGTCCCTGACCTGTGGTAGAGCCTTCTGGGCTTGTGTTGGATTGAACAGTCATGGTCAGACACATTGTACCTTAATCTTGACATACAGATGTCACAGTACACAGTACACAGAATTTATTTCTTTTAAATTTCATCTTAATATATTTGGAGCAAGGTTTTAGCATAGTGGGCATCCTTGTCAAATTTGCCACTGATGCAAAACTGGGAGGGTAACCAATGCATTTGGATGATGGAATCAGGATCTAAAAAGATTGCAACATTAATAAAAATCTTAAATAACTGAAAAATGTTTTAAAATGTTAAGACAGTTAAAATGGTGAAATACATATCCCTGGAGACCTCTCTCCAAATTGACATTGTTCCAGTAATGACCATTCAGCTTGGAGGCTGCAGGTGGTAGTGTTATGATAGCTGCAATCTTAGCTTCTTGTCATTTATAACTCCCTCTCTATGTTAGTTCCTGGTAACAAGCAAGTAGGCTTTCCTCTGGTGGTTCTCACCTATCCTTTCTGCTGCTGTGGGGCAAGATGTGTATTTCCTTGATTCTTTTATTATTTCTAGAATTTTCATTCATTTTCTTATATATATTATTTTGTTTTGGTTGAGGAAGATAAAGAGAAGGGGGTAACATGTTAGCGGAGCCATTTCTCTGGCTCAGTCATCTTCCCGGAAGTCCACTTACTTATGACTTATTAAAAGCTCTGTTTCCATTTGGCAGCCAAACATGAAAGCCCATATAAAATGCACATAAAAACTAAATAACTTGCGAGAGGGAATTGCTCCATCCAAATTAAACAAATCTTTGTTTTGGGAAATGAGCTGTAAACTTTAAGGACAGGCTGAATGAATGGAAAGAAAAAGTATGACTCTCACTAATAGCTTGCTGAAAGATATCTACTAAAAGCGTACACAGTGTTCTTTCAGGAAAAAAGCAGGTGACTGACCTGTCACTTTGAAGATATAAATAACTCGAAGGAAAAATGGAAGGAAAGTCTACCAAACACATTGTGAAAAATTCTGTTTTCATTCTCACTGGGAAGAAGTATCCGAGTGAGGATTAAAGTGTGGAAAGGGGCCAAGTGTGGGTATTGCTTCTCTTTCTTTTGCAGACCTAAAGGACAGAGGTAGAATAAACAATGTAACTATTTGAAAACAAAACCTGATGATTATAATAATACATAATTAGAAAATAAAGGAAAGCATTTTTCTCTCTTGCTTTCTTTCTCTGTATTAGTATTTAGCAAAGGAGAAAAGGATATTAGACCAGGCAACAAGAAAACGTTCCTTTTAGTACAACTATTTATGATTGTCTGGGGAAGAAATCCATGACAATGGATTTTAATATTTCTGAAAAGCTGTTTGCTAATAGGATTTTTTTTAATTCAAGAGAGTACATGTTAATCTCTTTAAAAATCAAGCAAGAGTTATTTTTAGTAATAAGCATGAATTATGAAGGCAACCTTCTGATTGCCTGACTCAGGGTAAAATAAAACTAGACACAAATTTGAGACCCAAAGCTAAATGGAATCCACTTAGGTTAGGGGTTTGAATAAAGTTAACTCTTGAAAGAAACCATCTCATTGGTTTGACAAGGTAATTCCAACTAAGATTTTGCTGGAGATTAAGACTAGAGAATATTTAGTAAAGCTCTTCAGAGCTACAGTTATCTACTGATGAAACAATTTCATTTTTACTAAAACCAATCAATTGTCCCAGACCTCATTTCTCTTTAAAGCCTTCCAGGCTCTTTCAGCAGAGAATCAGACTTCATACTATACCAAAACAATTTGAGACCATTCACCAAGAGTTTCCCCTTTTCCCGTTCTTCTCATTCAGACATCTCTTCCTACTATTTTCTCCTTCACTCTGGTCTCAGATGAAGAGGTAGTCCTTCTCCTTGCCAGGGCTGACTCATCTATATTAGTCTTTGGCTTTATCCCCTCCCAACTTCTCTAGCATATTACTTACACTATCTTCTCTGTTTTCTCTCATTTTTAGTCTTTCCTTATCAACTGGCTTCTTCCCTGCTGCCTACAAACATGGTCATGTCTACCCTATCCTTAAAAAATTCTTATTCAACCGTATTACATCTACTTACTCTTAATATCTTTACCTCTGAAATTACCTTCCATATACTCTGTACTCACTTGGTGGTCAGAAGAAGTGATAAAAAGACAGTCAAGGTCTCTCTTAAGAATTTTGGAATTGATTTGTGACATGGGAGACACTGGCACAGGACTGCCCAGTATGGCAAGCTCTCATCAGAGAAAGTGTTCTATGTGTTCTCTGAGCAAAGCAGAATTGAAAAAGTTCAAAAGAAACAAGAGTTGCCAAAATTTAGAGACGCCACCCAAAGTGTTCACATGGACTACATGTGTCCAACCTCTGGTAGAGCATTCCCAGGTTGTATTGGTCTGATCAACCACAATTGAACACACTGTGACTTGACTCCAGCATAGTGATATCATGTTGGTGCTCTTCAAGAACCAAGGAGAACAACCAACAGACCAACCTATCTCTAGATGTCTCATATGTACCTAGTGTTTCACATGTTATCTCCCCCATTAAAATGTGAACTCTATCAGACTAGGGTCTGTTCTTTACCTTTCTTTTTATCCCCAGCCCTAGCAATGTACTTGGGCTACACCAAGTACATAATAAAAGCTTGTTGGCTCATGATCACAAAGCATTTTTTAAACATTTACTGTATTCCAGGCAGTGTGCTAGGCTCTGGGGAAACAAAAACAAAACAGTCCCGGACCTCAAAAAACTTACATTCCATCAGTGGAGATAAAATACATATGTATTAAAATACATACATACCTACTAAATTAATACAAGGTAGTTTGGGGATTGAGGTTAGTGGAGGATAATCATTCATGTAATTTGTGTGGACATATAACCCCAAACTGAAACACTTTTACTCATATTTTATGATCATATAAAGGAAAAGATGCCTAATTACATGTGAATCATGTTAAGAATGAAGTCTAGGAAGATAACTACCTGGATATGTTCCTTAACCTCTAGGATCAGTCTTCAAACACAGATAACAATGATTGTCCGCATGGAGAGAGCAAATATTTTTTAAATGATTTGTATATGACAGGAGGAATGGCAATGATGGAAGAATTATCAGTTTGAGAGAGTATAGCTAGTGAATGAATATTGTCTTCACTCAAATAATTTCTCTTGTAGAAGCACAAAATGCCAGAAATAAAACTGTCATGTCGGAGCCATTTTGGGTTAGAGCAAATGACAGCATTTGTCATAAGTCTCGTGTTCTGGTATATCATTTTGCTTCACATCATCTGTGTGGGTTTAAATACATTTTCATACTGAGATACATTTACTGAGATAAATGACCTCCTCTTTTCCATTCTCTTTCATCCTTTTTCCATTCTCCATATTCTACAATAGTACTTCATTTTCCCCCACCCCTTAGCCCCAGTTTTTTTTTTTCTGTCTGAGGTCAGAGGATCCAGGCCTCCCCTGAGTTCCTGTAGTATTTTTCCTGCCTGTCTACAAGCTTCTTTGGAAACAGGCTTTGCTGTTGGGACCAGACAAGAGTTACTGTTTCTGATGGAACCAATTTCTCATTCTCTACTATTTCTCTGCTTTTAAGTTCATTTCTAGTCTCTTTCATTCCTTTCTTTCTTCAGTTCTTTTTATCTCTGTTTTCCCTTCAATTCTCTTGGCATTGTCTCTCTCCTCTGTCCACTTACAGCCCCCCACCAACTCAAACCCCCTATGTTCTTTCAGTCACAGCAGGACTGATGCATACAAATTGACCCCCTTCCTACTCAGCCATGTGATTGAATCTCTTATTCTGCCTCTTCAAGGCTTCTACTGGCTCTATGAGCATTATCAAGGGGTCTTTGCAAAAATGATGTAGGGTTCCTTTACATTAGATACTGTACTTGTCCACATGTGCCACCTGGTTTCACACATACTGTACTTTGTCCACATGTGCTCAATTAAAAGATAAAATGTGCTGACTATCTTAGTGGTGATATAAAAAAGAAAAATGAAAGCATGACCTATAGTTAAAACTATTGGAATACACGAAATAGATTCCAACATATAATATATATATCACATAAATGACACTGTCCCACAGGGTCCATGAATACAAGCTTGGTTGGGGGTATTGAGAGAAGGAAGTTTTTGACATTATAATGAGTCATATAAACATTTAAGGAAATTAGCCCATAATAGCCCTTTTACCAGTTAATTTATTTTTAAGATTTCTAATGGAATGACAATTTAAGCATGTCAGGAGAGTTTTTAATATGTAAAGTACTTGTGGTGCTATTAGAGAAGCTATACAAACTAGATGAGCTTAGATTCATGATTTTGCATTTAATAATTGGGCTTAGCTATTGGTTTCTAGTGGGGTAACACCAATGACTGCTCATGGAGTTGTTTGTGTCTGAGACTGTGGAAAACTCAAGCTAGTCTTGTTTTCTAGGTTTTTATCTTTTCTACAATTCTTTTATTGAGTATCTCCTCACCTTTCATATTTTATAGGTTGCTTGGACATTCTCAAAATTAAAAACCAGTGTTGAGTTTATATGCATGTCCCTCTCTCTGTCCTTTGACTATAATCTTTCTAAAAGAAACTCATTGTTTACTATAAGGTCTACCATACTGTGAATATGTCATTAAAATTACAGATAAGGCCATACATATATCTATCCTATGGACCTTTATTTGCATAGCCACAATATTAAGTGGGAAAAGCAACATATTTTAAGACATTTAATTCATGAAGAATTTCTAATAAATGTTCTAAAGCTTAAAATACATTTATTTTACAGGAAGATGTGGTCTTTTGGATTCTTTAAGCTATATCTAAAATTTAAAAGTAGACCTTAATGGGTAATTTGATTGCATTTCTACAGGAACAATGCTCCTTTGAGGATGATCATTTCTGATTAGTTCCCCCCACACACACTAAAGTTAACACATGATTCCTTTCTATATACAAATACAGAAGTTGTGTGCCTCTCGCATCAGTTGAATGTAGAATGTCTATATGACAAAACAATGATAAATACTACATCTTTTTACTTAAAGTAGTTTTCTGAGGTTCTGAAAGGCAATAGAAAAATGAAACCACCCCTTAGATGAGAAATTCACACCATTAAAGTTTAAAACCTAATTTCGAAGTAGGATCCCTGGAGATAAGGACCCACATGTACAAAAATATTTATAAGAGATCATTTTGTGGTGGCCAAGAACTGGAAATTGGGGGCATGGCTGTCAGTTGGAGAATGGCTGAACAAGTTGTGGTATATGAATGTAATGGAATACTATTGTGCTATAAGAAATGATGAACAGGTGGACTAGAAAAACCTGGAAAGACTTACATGAACTGATGCTAAGAGAGAAGAGCAGAACCAGGAGAACATTGTACACAGCAACAGCCACAATATGTGATGACTAACTTTGATAGACTTAACTCTTCTCATCAGTTTGAGTACCTAAAACAACTCCAAAAGACTCATGATGGAAAATGCCATCCATAGCCAGAGAAAGAATTATGGATTCTGACTGCCAATAGAAGCAGGCTATTTACTCTCTTTCTTTGTTTTTTTTCTTCCTAATGGTTCCTCCCATTCATTCTAATTCTTCTAAACAACATGACTAATGTGAAAATTTGTTTAATAAGGTGGAGCCAAAAGGCATAGAAGCAGCAAAGTTTCGCAGTTCCCACACAGCCACCTTAAATACCCATAAAATATGACTCTAAACAAATTTTAGGGCTCCAAAACACACAGAAATACAGAAAACACATCTTTTGCTGAACGCAGTTTGGCCAGTGCAGCTCATCACAGCAGGCTGGGGGCTGAAACCAGCCCAGCCTGAAACTTCTGTCTGGCCCCAGGGTGGTCAGGAGGAGTCGCAACTGGACTCTCCAGGAGAGTGGATTGATAGCAGCTGGAGCAGTTTTCACATTTACCAAGCTAGAAGAAATAAGGCTAAGAGAAAAGTCAGTGGAATTCAAGCTAAATTTTGGAGGGGAAAGCAGTCTGGCCGAACTGCCCCCAGGGTGAGGAAGCAGTGGGAAGTGGCACTATCGGCAGGAACAGCTGCAAGTGGCAACTGCCTCCACTGGGCTGCTTCAGAGCTCCTGGCCTGCAGATAGTATGGGGGCTGAGACAATTGATCAGGGCCAAAGGTTCTTGTGGTAAGCAGCCTGGATCCAGATGGTGGTCTCGGGTGGTGGTCCTGGGATGCGTTTTCAGTGAGCCAAAGCTGATGGGGGCTGAAGCACCCCCCTAATAGCTTTGGCAGCTGTGAAAATCCTAGAGATTTGGGACAGAGCTTTCCCCCTTGTAAGCAGAGTTCCACAGAGCTAAAAAAAAAATCAAGCAATTAATGGACTGGCTAACATGAGGAAAAGAAAGCAAAGTAAGAACAGCAATAAAACTCTAGAATCCTTTTTTGGGGACAAAAAGGATCAAAGCATGGAACGGGAGGAAGAAATACAGTCTGAACTCCCACAGCAAATGCTTCCAAGGAACATGAAGATTGCCTACAAGCCATAGATCAACTTAAAAAGGAC
>JAQQSW010006532.1:0-13928 GCA_028646575.1 Pseudocheirus occidentalis | reverse complement strand
GTGGGGATAAGAGATGGGCTGATGGAAGGGAGGGCAGGGTTGGGGGGAGGGTTGCTGGAAGTACACACTTCTGTAAAGGGACAGGGACTGGGTAGAGAATAGAACAAGGTGGGGGGGCAGGATAGAAAGGAGGGACATATAATCAGTCTCTCATAATATGTCCACTGTGGAGATGTTCTACATAATTACACATGTACACCCTGTATTGAATAGCTTGTCCTTCCAGTGGGGTGGGTGAAAAGGGAGGAAGGGAAAGAATATAGAATTTAAAGTTCTATAATCAAATGTTAAAAATATATGTGTGTGTATATATACACATATATATTTATATATAATTGTATATAACACATATATTTCTATATATATAAATATATTTAATTATATAACACACACATATAAATATGTAATTGTTATTATTAACTACATGCAACTGGGAATTAAGACATACAGGCACTGGGGTAAGGAGACTCATCCTGTCCTACTATAAAGTCAGAGGGGCGATGGGGGAGGTGATGAGAGAGAGCAAATTGGTGGAGGGGCTATGCATTGGAATCACTGTTTTGGGGTGGTGGGTAGGAGAAAGACGGGGAGAAAATTTGAAACTCAAAGTCTCATGGGAATGAGTGATATAAACAAGAAAATAAATTAATTTAAAAAATTAAAGTTTTAATAGCTCAAAAAAGATAGGTTCAATATGAATGTGTATGTAGAACCTATATTAACTTACACACTCTCTTGGAGTGGGAGGAGGGGAGGAATGGGGAGTAAATTTGGAACTCAAAATCTTATGGAAGTGAATGTTGAAAACTAAAAATTAATTAATTAATTAATTAAATAAAAATGGTTAATCAATGTAATAATGGACAACAGTACTGTAGGCTACATAGAGGTAAAGAAGAGAGAGGACAAAGGCAAATAGATATGTCAAGAAGCAGATTTCTGAAGATATTTTAGAGAACAGTTTCAAATAAACTATTGGGGACAAAACATAGTATAGCAGCAAGTTAAGAAGGGAGTAAAATATTAGGAAATAGAAGACATCAGTAAAGATTACTCTTTTGAGACATTTAGCAGGAAAAGGGGAAAGAATTAGGACAGATGATTTTTCTGACTTTGCTTTCTATATTTTAATAGGGACTATTTTTTTTACATTTATTTTTCCCCTCTATTACAAGTAAACAAAAAAGCATTCTTTTTTAAAGTTTTGAGATCCAGATTTTATCCCTCCCTACCTCCTTTAAGCCCTCCTTAAGAAAGAAAGCAATTTAATATAAATGTGCATGTGCAGTCATGCAAAGAATTCCCATATTAGTCATGTTGGAAAAAAAAGAAGGCAGACCAAAACAAATGAAGTAAAAAAGAAGTATGCTTCAATATGCATTGAGACTGCATCAGTTCTTTCTCGGGAGGCAGACATCACTTTTCACCTTCCGAATTGTGCTTCAGAATTGCCTTGGAACACTCTATTGCTGAGGATAGCTAATTCATTCATAGCTGATCATAGTTAAAACATTGCTGTTACTGTGTACAGTGTTCACCTGGTTCTGCTCACTTCACCTTGTGTCACTTCAGATATCTTTTCAGTGTTTCTTTTTTTTTTTTTGCGGGGGGTGTCGGTTAAGCACCCTGCTGGTTATTACTTATAGCATTATAGTATTCCACCACAGTCATATACCACAATTTATTTAACCATTTCCCAATTGATGGGCATTTGCTCAATTTCCAATTCTTTACTTTCACAAAAAAAGACTTGTTATAAAGATTTTTGTACATATACATCTTTTTTCCTTTTTCTTTGATTTCACTGGGGAAGAGACCTAGTAGTGGTATTACTGGTCAAAGGGTACAGCCAATTGTATAACTCCTTGGGCATAATTCCATGGGTTTATATCCTGCAATCCTGCTGAATTTTTAAAATTATTTTTATGGTTGATTCTCCAGGGTTCTCTAAGTATACTATCATATCATTTTCAAAGAATGGTAGTTTTGTTTCCTCATTGCCTATTTTAATTACTTCCATTTCTTTTTTTCCCCTTACCTTATTGCTATAGCTAGCAATTCTACTTTTTTTCTTTTCTTTTCCTTTTCTTTTTTTTGCAGGGAGCAGGCAGGACAGTTGGGGTTAAGTGACTTGCCCAAGGTCACATGGTTATAAGTGTTAAGTGCCTGAGCTCAGATTTGAATTCAGGTCCACCTGACTCCAGGGCCAATTCTCTATTCACTGTGCCACCTAGCCACCCCTATAGCTAGCAATTCTAGCAAAAATATTGAATACTAATGCTAATAATAGGCATCCTTGCTTCACCTCTGATTTTGTTGGAAAAGCTTCTAGATTATCCACATTATAGATATTGCTCGGTGATGATTTAATATAGACACTACTTATAATTTTAAGGAAAGTTCCACTTATTCCTGTTTTCTACGGTATCTTTTTTTAAAATAGGAATGAGTGTTGTACATTGTGAAAAGCTTTTTCTGCATCTATTGAGGAAACCATGTGATTTTTGCTGGTTTTGTTATTGATATGATCAACTACAGGGATGGTTTTTCTGATATTGAATCAGTTTTGCATTTCTGGTATAAATCTCACTGGGTCATAGTGTAAGATCATTGTGACATAGTGCTGTGATCTCCTTGTTAACACTTTATTTAAAATTTTTGCATCGTTGTTCACTAGGAAAATTGTTCTATAGTTTTCTTCTTCTGTTTTTGCTCTTACTGGTTTATATCAGTAGCATATTTGTGTCTCAGAAAGAATTTGGTAGGACTCTTTCTCTTCCTATTTTCCAAAAATTTAATATAATTTTGGGATTAATTGTTCTTTAAACGTTTTGTAGAATTCACTTTTGACTACATCTGGTCCTGGGGATTTTTTTTTCCTTAGAGAGCTCACTGATGGTTTGTTCAATTTCTTTTTCTAAGGGTTATTTAAATATTCTATTTCTTAAGTTGCTTACATAAGCAATAAATATTTTCATAAATAGTCATCTATTTCACTTTGAATGTAAGATTTATTGTTTTGTTTCATCTTCTTTAATGGTGAATTCACTATTTTCATTTATTGATACTGGTAATTTGTGTGTGTGTGTGTTTTTAATGAAACCAGGTCCTAATTTTATTTATTAGTTCAATGATCTTACTTTCAATTTAATTAATCTCTCCTTTCATTTTCAGGATTTCCTATTTGGTTTTAATTGGGGATTTTAAATTTGTTCTTTTTCTAGTTGCTGGTTTTTTTTAGTTGTATCCCCAATTCATTGATTTCTTCTTTCTCTACGGCCTATATTTTACTTCCACAAAATATTCTACAGTTACCTTAAATGTCAAAAATTAAACTATATTTTAATCTGAGTGGAATAATCTGATTATCCAAATGCTATTATTATAGTACATGGTGAATATTTGGGAAGTATAATTTGTGTATCTTTCAGTAGTTCATAACAGTAAACTCAAATGGTTGGCATAGTAACCAAAAAGAGTTATATGGCATAGTCTTTTGGGAGAAAGATACACTCTTAAATGTATTGGTTGAACATTAAAACTGGGATAAGATATAGTCCATGCTAGTTAAATATGGAACCAGTGTGAGTAACCCAGTCAATACTCTCTGAAGGAAAGGATCTTTCTGCAATTTATTGAATCTGAATGCTGTTGATCTTGGCTACAGACAGGAAACAACAAATGAGAAGACATTTCCGAAGAGAAGCATCTGGTCAAGTTCTGTAATGTCTAAAGGAAATTCCCAGCTATTGTCTGAGGACAGATTTGAACTCAGGTCTTATTCATTCCAAGACCAGCATTCTATCCCTGGTGCCACCTAGTTCCCTCACTTCCCATCAAACTGGTCATGGTGAAGGAACTAGAAAGGTGATGCTCTCCATGACCACTGCCACATTCTCCTTCTACCACCATCACTCAGCCATCTCTCTTCCTTTGAGCTCCACTCTTTTCAAATTTAGTATGAAACTCCTTATAAATTTAGTTTCAAATCCTGACTCACAATTACTGTATGTACCACTTTGGGTGAGTCACTAACATCTCTGTCTCATGTTCCTCATTTGTGAGATATAGATAGTAATTCCTGTAGCAACTATCTCTCAGAGATGTTATGAGGCTCAAGTAAGATAAATGTTCACAAAGCTCTTTCAAAACTTGAAAGCACTATCTGGCTGACAGTTACAAAGGGCATCCATCCCTGAAGACCTTCACTTTTCTCCTAGCAGGTAAACCAATCAGTACTCTTTGTATCCATAGCTAGTATATGGTACTTGTTCAAACAAAATTCTAGTGTACTCTTTGGAACATCACAGAATTCCCCTTCTGTAATTGCTGGATGTACATCCCCAGTTCTCCATATTTCTTGTTGGAAGCTTTTGTGGCTAACTCACAGGTGTACTACCATTTGCTATAGTCATTCACTCTGTTTGACTTCTACTGCTGAAGGTTTCTGACTGATATTCTATGGCCGACGAGTTGTCTTGCTCTTCCTGAAGCTTGTTCTACCATTTAAATAAAATAATATGATTCAAGTTGGCCCACTTAACTAGAAGTATGGCACTGATCATCCCCAAAAAGGTTATTCTTTCCTCTGGGAGATAAAGCATCTATTCTACAAAGTTAGAACAACAGAGAAGAAACATCAGTATAGTATTAAATATTTCTAAAGAATTTATGACTCCTTTACTAATTACTCAAGTATTTTAAAATGAGTCCATTTTACAAATACTAAACACCAGTCGTAAGTAAGTCATCATTCTACAGGGAATAGATAATGCACACGTATATAATATGTATATGAATTTAAGCATGTATAATATAGGAACACATATTCATATACAGTATACTCAACTATATGTGTATACATATATACATATGTATTTAAAATGTATTTTGTGTGAATGTATATAAATATCAAAGCACTACTTTTTAATTGTTGGAGGAATTTACAAAGTGAATACAACAGGATTATTTTAAAATGTAACAGAGTAGTTTAAATATAAAATAGCATATGATACTGTCAAAGGAAATATTCAGACAAAGAGATCATTGATAACATTTTAACTGGGGTGTGGGTGTATCAAGGATAGGGAGTGAGGAAGGTTTTGTAGAGGAAAAAGAGATGCCTAAGCTGATCCTAGAAGGAAGAAAAGGACTCTAAAGACAGAAATGAGATAGTAATGCATTCCCAAAAATGAACAGAAGAGGTAAAAGAATGTGTAAGAGATATAAGACAATATATTGTATTCTGGAATGACCTCTTAGTCCTGTTTGCTTAAATGTAGATTATGGGAAAAGAGACTTGAGATAAATCTGGAAAGATAAGTTGGAAGTTGCCCCAGGGGCAGCTAGATGGCACAGTGAAAAAAAGCACTGGCCCTGGAGTCAGGAGGACCTCAATTCAAATCCAGCCTCAGACACTTAACAGTTACTAGGCCTGTGACCTTGGGCAAGTCACTTAACACCAATTGCCCCACCTTTTTCTGTCCAAAAAAAATTTTTTTTAAAGCAGAATTCAATTGTCTTAGACCCTAAATGTCAGGGTAAGAAATTTGTATTTTATCCTCTAGGCTGTGAGGTGCTATTGAAGATTTTTTTTTAATATTCAAAGTTTATCATTAGATTAATGACTTACTTATATTACTTTCATTTTTGTGTGGAAAGACAAAGTTAGACGTGACTAAACAATAGTAGTTGTATAAAAAAGACATTTAAGAGTATTAGTAGACTGTAAACTTAATGTAATTCAACCCACGATATGGTGATTATTCTGGGTATAAATCTGGCATAGTCTCCCCAGAAGAAGATAATAAATGTACTCTTCTCTGCCCTCTGTCTTCATCAGACCATCTCTGGAGGACTTAGTCCAAAGAGGGAAATGAGGATGTTTAAAGGCTACTGTATAAGTTATATAAGGAGGAACTGGTGATGTGTAATCAAAAGAATTCAAGAGTGTGGGTATGATTTTTTCTATACATTTTGAAGAGCTATATTTTAGGACAGTTACTAGACTTGTTCTATTTGACCCTAAAGAACAGAAATAGAGGGGATATATAGAGACTGCAAAGAAGATAATTTAGGCTCTACATAAGGATAAATTGGTTAACAATTAGACCTAGCCCAAATTAGAATGGAATGTCTCAGGAAATAGTGGATTCCACCTGATCAGTAGTCTTCAAGTTAAGACTTCCAACAAGTTTTCACCCAATTGTTGTGTATTCACTCAATCATGGTATACAGTGTATAAAGATTCATGATTATTTATAGTTTGGACTGGATGGTCTCTGGGTCCACCTTCCTGTCTTTGATCCTGTGGTTCTTTTTTTAAAAAAAATATTTTCACTATATGGAATTAAACAAGGATTTCCATAACATAATGTAATAAAAAGATTGACATGAAACTGCAAATCTATTATGCTTTTCTTTTCAAATTTATATTAAAGTTATTATGTAAATTTATTTTTTCCTTCCCTCCTCCTTGAGATGACTGCCATTAGACACAAATATGTGTGTGTGTGTGTGTGTGTGTACTTATGTGTATGTGTGTGTAAAATCATTCTATGTATACTTCTTTTTATCAGTTCTTTCTCTGGATGCAGAAGACATCTTCCTTCATATGTCCTTTGTAGTTAATGTGAGTATTTATAGTAGCCTTAATGATTTACTCACTTAAAGTTGTTCTGTGATTCTCTGGTAAATAAACTGGCAAGGGAAGAAGCTGGTTGTAGGGAGGAGGCAATTACAATCGTCCACACATAAATGACAGGGCACCAAACCCAGGCAGAAACAATTTGAATGGAGATAATGGGAAGGGTTTGCTTCATGTGTGGCAGTAGAATTGATAGGACTTGGCAACCAATGAAATGTTTCAGATGGGATAGAAGAGAGAGTAGATGACGATTCTGAAATCTTCAGCCTGAGTTAAGCAAAGATAGTAGGGAGCAACACCACCACCCTTGCCCTGGACTGAAAATAAAAAGATGATGAATGTATTTTATTATATCTTGAATGGAAAGCAATTGGGAACACATTTAGCTGCACTTGTCCGTAAGGAACTGGGAGCCTGGAATAGGGATAGAAATGAGGAGAGGGAACACATAAACATATACATGAATATGTATGCTTATGAATATACATGGGTGTGCTTATAAATGTACACATGTGTATATATACATAAAGATTATATATACACACATATACAAAAACTAGTATATGTAATAGTAAATATATGACACTAAATAACTGATCACATAATACATAATATATGCAAATGTATACATGCATATGTTTATGAATATATGTGAACATTTTATATCTGTGTGTGCATATGCACATACATAGAAGCAGCAAGGTAGTGCAGTAGATAGACTAGGGGGCCTGGGTTCAGGAAGACATGAGTTCAAATCTGATCTTCAACACAAGTTCTGTTTGTTTCAGCTTCCTCAATTGTAAAATGTAGAAAATAATAGCACCTACCTCACAGTACTATTGTGAGAATAAAATGAAATATTATTTGTAAGTGTTTAGCACATTGTTTCAGTCATGTCTGATACTTCATGACCCCATTTAAGGTTTTCTTAGCAAAGATACTGGAGTGGTTTGCAATTTCTTTCTCCAGCTCATTTGGAGCTTAGTTGAGGAACTGAGAGAAACAGGGTGAAGTGACTTGCCCAGGGTCACACAGCTAGTAAATATCTGAGACCACATTTGAACTCATGAAGATGAGTCTTCCTAGATTCCAAACTCAAGGTTCTACATTCTGTCCCACTTGGCTGCTCCTGGCAGATAGTAGTCTGGCAAATAGTAGAAACTAAATGAATTTTGAATCCTCCCTCATCCAAACATATGCATGTACAATATACATATGCATATGAATATGCACTATTCATGCACTATATGTAATTGAGTGTACATGCATGAATATGCATGTAGATGGCAGCTTCATGGTATGTTCCTGTACAAAATTTTGACCACAATCACATCCATGTCTGAAAAATGTAAAAAATACCACTGTGGTGGCATTCTTTTCACAAAGATTTCTGGTTTTTCCTCTGAAAGAAACAGTCATCTTCTTAAACAATCTAGAAAACACATGTGCTTTTGCATTACGCAGATATATGTGTGTATGCCTATATACACATGGGATTAGGTGACTTCTAGGGTCCCTTCCAATGAATGATCAATTCTATGTAGATGTCTCCTATTTTCCAATGTAAAAGTGGGGGATATGGTCATGTGATATTTGGGAACAATTTCTACAAAAACAATGATTCATATGATCAGAAAATTAGAGCTGGACCTTAGAGGTCACGGAGTCCATTCTGATAATTTTATAGATGGTGATTCTATGATTTGGCTAGAGTAATGCACCTTTGGTGTGTTTGAAAAGGGACTTGAACCTAGCTCCTTACTTTGAACAGCCAGGTTGTGCAGGGATATAGTGGTGGGCCTGAAGTCAAGAATATTTTTCTTCCTGAGTTCAGATCTGGTCTCAGACACTTAATAGCTGTGGTACCCAATTCAAGTCATTACGCTCTGTTTGTCTCAGTTTCCTCATCTGTAAAATGGGGGTAGAGAAGGAATGGCAAACCACTCCAATATCTTCACCAAGAAAACACCAAATGGGGTCACAAAAAGTCAGATATGCCTGAAAATTACTGAGACAACGTCCTAATTCCAAGTACAAAGCTCTTTCTACAACTGCTTCTCCATCTGAGGCCTATGAGATGGATGAGGTCAACAAAAAAGAAAGTAGTGAGAAAAAAGAAAGAAATATTCATGGTAGAATCTTGGGAAACTCAGAAAAACATTATGAATACAAAAGCAGCAGTCAGATGAATACAATGTGATTCAGGAGAGTATACTAAGACAAGAAAATGAATCAAGGACAGAACAAATAAGTATGAGGACCATGAATCAAGGTATAAAATAATAGAATAGAGAGAAAAAGAAGAGAATGAGGGAAAGCATTTTTTAAGAACAGAAAATGAAAAAAAACCCCTTAAACAATAGAAGTCGAATGAGATGGAAGTAAGAATAAACTTATTTAATTATGCAACAGAATTAATGGGTAGAATCTGATAACTGGATAAAAGGAAGAAATAATTAATCAGGCAACTAAAATTACAAAACTAGGGAAAAGGAGAGATAAGTTGGAAGGAGGGTTTCAGTGTGAGGACAAGAGAGCATGTGGGAATAGATGGATTAAGCAAAATTAAATAGTTGACAAAACAAAATATCATATTTAAAGAAGATGAGGAATAAAAAAAATCCTCATTCAAAGAAAAATAGGAAAAAATGGAACAAAGTATAAACCTAACTCAGGACTTCAAATGTGAATGGACTAAAACAATTCAACATAATGAAGGAGTGAGAGGTTGAATAGGAAAACTAAACCCAACAATTAGTTACAAGAAACATAGTGTAAGTGCTATGAAATATTCAGAATAAAAAAGGAGTTAGAGGTTGGAACAAAATTTAATAGACATGAAGTGAATAAACGCAAAACTTGTTGCAATCATTGTATCAAGCGAGCAAAAATAAAAATTTGCAACATAAAGAATAAACCCACATTTTACTAAAAAAACTAGACTAGGAACCAATAACAATATTAAATTTAAATCTCCAAATGCTTTATCATCAAATTAGAGACAAGAAAAATTAACTGAATAATAGGAAGATATAGATACTACTACGACAATAGATGGCTATTTTAATATTCCTCCATCAGTTCTGGAGAACTTTGCTAGAAATATAAACAAAATGCAAAAGTATAAAATTGGATAAATTGCTGAAGAGATTAAATCATAGTTAATCATAGTTAAATCATATATACTCTTCTAAATGGAAAGGTTAAAGAATATACATGTTTTTCAGGACCATGAGGAAGTTTTTAAAAAACTTAACCATGTATTATGGAATAGAGATGTTATAAATAAATCTAATGAAAGAAATCTAATGAGGTAGAAATGGTAAAGGTATCTTTTATAAATCATGATACCATAAAAGCAGTAGTGACTTCAGAGCTCACTAACAAAAGACTCCTGTTCAAATGTTGCCCTGACAATAATGTTACAGATTTTAAGTTGGTCAAAGAGCACATCCTAGGAACAATTAATAATCATGTGTAAGAAAAAGTATTTTGAAATAATATACCAAAATTTTTAGTCTACAGTCAATGCAGTACAGTCGGAAAAAATACATATCCCTAAAAGCACACATTAATAAAATAGAAAAGGAGATGATTATTTAACTGAATATGCATTTAAAAATTTAAAAACCATCAGATAAGGAAATGCAAAATAAGTACAAAAGAAAAGATTTTGAAAATTAAAGAAGAAATGGATAACTTAAAAACCAAAAAGACTATAGAAAAGGCAAATGATATTAAAGTTTGTTCATTGTATGCATTTATGCGTGTCATTTAAAGAAAATGGATAAAGTTGTAGCCTACTGATTGTAAAGAAAAGAGAAAAAAATACCAACAAAATAGAAAATGTACAAGGTGAAATTACATCTAAACCAGAAAAAAATAAAAATAATGATCACAATCTACTGTGTACAGTTATATAATAACAATACTGAGAATATAAAAAGATCTTAAACGAATCATTTCTAAATTTAAAACCTCCAACCTAAGAGAAAAAAAATAGAGATATTAATTAAACTGATCACCAACAAGAAAATGGAACTAAATATGAGCAAAGGAGCTCATGGGGAGGAAGGATGCCTTGTCCTGTTGTGTTCATAGGAGAATTCTTCATAACCTTTAAAGAACAAATAGTACTAATATTCCATAAACTGTTCTCAAAAACTAAGAAAGAAGGCATTTTACCAGACTTCTTTTTTGAAACAAATATAGTCCTAATCCTTAAACCAGGGAAGGGTAATGCAGAGAAGAAAACTATAGACCAATATCATCAAAGAATATCAATTTAAAATTTTTAAATAATGTCCGTTCAAGCAGACTAGAATAAATGCTCTAAAAACTATTCATTATGATTAAATTATATTTATATCAAGCAAGTAGAATGCTTCAATATTAGGAATACCATCAATATAATTATTCACATTTAAAAAATACCCTTTCAAGCCACATAGTTATCGCAATAGAAGCAGAATAATCTTAGGCAGAATGTAACACTCATTTATGCTCAAAACTTTATGAAGTATAGCCACAGAAGGACCTTTTTAATATGATTAAAATCTATCTAAAATCAAAATAAAGTAACATAGGCAATAAAGGTACATTAGAGGCTTCTTCAATAAATACACAAGATAATCAAGAATACATATTCTCCTGCTATTATTTCATATTATTCTACAAATTCTGGCAATAGCCATAAGTCAAGAATAAGAATTTAAAGGAGCAAAGATGGGGGGGGGGGGAGGGAGACTATTCTTTTTTGATGATTGGATGATTCATTTGAAAAATCCTGGCGGATCAGTAAATATTGAGCAAAAATTGAGATTGTTACTAGCTTCAGCAAAGTTGCAATCTAAAAAATAAAGTCACCAGCCATGAGCATTTCGATATAATAATAACCAAATTCAAGAGGCAATAACAAAAAGGAGAATCCCATTCAAAATAATGACCAAATGCATAAAATATTTGGAGCTCAATCTACCACAAAACACAGAAAATACTTGTATAAGGTCAATTACAAAGAACTCCTTTGAGAAATAAAGAATTTAAATAGCTGAATAGTTGGAGAAATAGTTGGTATTTGTTACTGGACCATGCCAACATAATAAAAATACTTCAAAATTAATTAACAGTTTTAATGCTATACCATTGCAATTGCTAAGAGGGTCCTGTATATCTCAATAAAAATAACAAAATTCATTTGAAGAAACCAAAGATCTGGATATCAAGGGAAATGATAAAAATTGGTGGGAATGAATGGGTAAATGGCACTTTCAGAATTCAAACTATGTTATAAGGCAGCAACCATTAAAACTATTTGGTATTGGTTAAAAGCATAAAGAAGTAGACAATGGGATAAACTAGGCAAGGGAGAATCTGAAACAAAAGAACTCAACAACCTATTGTGTAATAAAGCTCAGAACATAAATTACTTAGAAAGAGCCCCCTATTTAATTTGTTTTAAAAAACTGCTGGGCAAAAATGGAAGGAGTCTGGTAGAAATTAGACACAGACCATTATTTGACTCCATATTCTCATGTGGATATGTATAATCCAAACAAAAGTAAGAGATTATTATAAAAGATAATAATACTAATTTTGTTACATGAAACTAAGAAGCTTCTGCACAAAGTTAATACAACTGGTTAAAAATGGAAACCTTTTAATGGAAAAATTTGTATCAAGTTTCTTAAATGAAAGTTTGATAGCCAAGATATATAGGCAACTAACAGACATTGTTGTTAAGTTATTTCTATTGTGTTCAACTCTTTGTGACTCCATTTGGCACTTTCTTGGCAAAGTACTGGAATGTTTTGTCATTTCTTTCTCCAGTTGGTTTTATAGATGAGGAATTGAGGTAAAGAGGATTAAGCAACTTGTCTAGGGTTGCACAGCTAGTAAATGTCTGGGGCCAGATTCAAATTCATGAAGATGAGTCTTCTTGACTTCACACCCAGAATTCCATCCATTGTACCACCTAGCTGCCCCAACTAATAGACATACATTGAGACAAATACACAGATATGGACATTCATACATGTGTATATGTTTGTATATGTATCAATGTATACAAAAGTCATTCCTTAATAGATAAGTGGTTAAAGAGTGGTGAATATTTTTAAATCAACTATTGATAATCATATAAAAGAATTATCCAAATCCCTAATAATGAGAGTAATTAAAATAAAAAAATTGAAACAATTCTGTTTTCAACTCATAGTAAGCAAATTGACAAAGATGCAAAAGATGACAACCATCAATAGTAGAAGGATTTAGGGAAGATGTACATACTAGTGCATTGTTGGTAGAGCTGTGAATCAGTATAAACACTTTGGAAAGCAGTTTCAAATAAAGTAACTTAAAAGGTCCATACCCTTTGACCTAAAGACTCTACTACTAGGATACAGCCCAGTGTTATCATTCATAAGAAGAAAACACTTACATTCACAAAAATATTTATAATAGAACTTTTTTGTATCAGCATACAACTGGATAACTATTAATAGGAAATAGGTAATTATTGATTAGGGAATGACTAACCAAATTGTGTAATATGAAGGCAGTACATGGGATGGAAGAAATAAAGAATATGATTAAGGTAGAGAAGTAAGGAAAAACTTGGCACAAACCCCTTCAGAAAGAAGTAGCAAAGCTAAAAGACAATATACAAAATACATACAACAATATAAATGGAATGAACCACAATCACAAAACATTCAAAAATGAACATTGCAAAATTACCAAGAATAGAAATGGTCCCAAAGAAAAGAAATGAGAAGACACTTCTACTAAATTTATTTGTAGGGAGGGAATAGTGCATATACTAGTAAGTCTTTATTTGTGAGAAAAATGAATCCCCTGAAATGGCTTTATTATTCAAATTAGTATGGTATATTTCCATTGGGCTTGAGCCAATTACCTTATTTTACATAATTATAACTTCAAATTGTGCAAATTTGAATGTATGTCATCACTTCCTGGAGTTGATTATTCACACTAATCAGGATCTAACTATATTTTCAGGCTTTTTAAAAATGTATTTATTGGTTTTACTGATTTCTTCTCTTTTTCTTTTCTTTAAATATATTATTTTTACATGAAATCACTTTATGGAATAGGGAAGGGGAAAGTTAGAGAATGTTGGCAATGCAAAAAAAAAGAGAGAGATTTTTACTTTTGAAGAAATCATTGGTGGCCTTTGAGAGGACAGTTTAAAAAGAGTAGTAGGATCACTAATTAAATTAGATTATAAGGAGTTAAAGAGTGAAGAGGAAATGGAGGCAAC
>JAQQSW010006531.1:0-13928 GCA_028646575.1 Pseudocheirus occidentalis | reverse complement strand
GGGCTGGCCGTTCTCTGCTCCTCTGCCATGCGAGCTGCACCTTTCAGTCCTGCTCCTCATGCCTTGGCTGATGTGGCGGTGCTGGAGGCTGTAGAACCACTGCAGGCTGGCTGCAGGGCTCGGCTCAGCTCCTTCCCACCACCTGGGCCTGGCCGCGGTCCAGGCTTCCGGCTGTTCCAGCGAGAGCTGTGTTCTCTGGATTTTTGTGAGTCTGAGAGTCCTAGACTTTCCTAGACTTTGTCTGGGCTCCTATTTTCTGGGTATTTAGGGTGGCGGTGTGGGAGCTGCGGGACCTTGCTGCTTCTACGCCGCCATCTTGGCTCCACCCCCCCCTGTCTTTTTAAAGAAACAAATATTAATATTGCTGAGTTCTTCATTGTATCCTAGATAGCTTGAATATTAGGCAAGTCATCTCATGATAGATGAAGTATTAATATGCTATGTTTCTGATATAGACTGTACTACAACTTGAGTTAAACCAATGTTTTATTGGTCCATATTTAATAGTTCCAAAAAGGGATTGGGGCGTACAAGGTGAAGGTTTGGTCTTAGATAACAGAAGTCTAATTATTAGAATCAAAATGTAAGGTTAGAGCAGAACTAGCAACAATACCGACTTATTGCTTAGCAGTGAATCTGGGGTTTCTTTTCTTCTCTCTTGTAAATAGTCTTAATCTATTCCTATGGTGCAGATTAAGCTTATAGATAGAGAATCAGTCCATACCCCCTGCGGTAGGGCCTTGGAGGGATGTGGGGCCAAGGATCCAGGCCAATTATTCTAATCCTCTTCCTTTAGGCAAGGCTCCAATACCTTTGTTACTTGATTTTTCACCTGTTCGCAGATCTGCACTAGCTAATTAAAAAGGGTGAGAAGGAGAGGCTGGAAGCAGACCCGCCAGAGGCCAGTGAGATGTGGACAGTGAGAGTCTCCATAGCAAGGAAGTAAACAGGGGAAAAAAAACCTAAAAAAAGTGGACATAAAAATTCAAAAAGCATAACAGTCTGAGGCCATTTATTTTTCAGGTTAAGTAAACAGTTATCTGGAAAATCCACTTATGTCCAACACTTGGTTCTCTAGTAGTGCTATAAATAGATTTAAGGGAACTTAAGAGAAATTCATGGACAGAGATCCATAATGTGTTATTAGGGGAAACTAGGATGTTAAGGGGATCCATGCCTTCCCTCGGGGCCACTGTCAGAGGCAGAATACTGAGCTTAGTGGATTGTGGTTCTTATTGAGTGTAGCAGTTTCTGTTCTCTGAACAACAGCAACAAAACCTTCTGCTTAAATAGGAAAGAGATTTGTAGCAGATGCTTTCTCTTGCCAGTCTAGCTATTAGAAGCTTGTGTAGAGGCTTAAGAGCATCGGCCCTTCCAGACTGGCTCTCTCCCTGTTCCTCTTCTCTCTCCCTCTCCCTCTCCTCTGTAGAGCCATTATACAAATCAGTACAGACTTTGTTCTTGAATTCTGTGGCTGGAATGCTGTCGGTCCTCATGTCTACCTGCAGGCTTTCTTGACTCCTTCAAATTTCAGCTAAAATCCCACCTTCTATGGGATTTTAGACTTCTTCACTCACCCCCCTCCCTATCCCGGCCCTTTAATTCTCGTGCCTTCCTGCTGTTGATTATTTCCAATTTATCCTGCTCATAACTTGTTTCTCCATAGCTATTTGCATGTTGTCTCCCCAATGAGACTTTGAGGTCCTTGAGAAAAGGAACTATCTTTTCTCTTTCTTTGTATCCCCAGTTTTTAGCATCATGCCTGGCACATAGTAGGTACTTATTAAGATAAATTTATTAAGATAAATGCTAACATATTGAGTGAATGACTAATTGAAAGAAATCAGGAAGTTTACAGTACAAGTTATTAAAAATTGAAGAGGTGGCTTATGGTGCCACCTTGGGACTTATTCATTTTGGGTGATTCACTGTTGATGTATCATAGAGAAGTAAAATGTGAAAAGCAGCGTTGTAGAAGGATTTTTTATCAATTCAATTCAACAAATATTAAATTCATACTTGGCACAAAGTCTCAAACTAGGCATTTAGAATACAAAGGCAAAAGTAAATAGGACTTCTCACCTCCAAGGATTTTGCATATATACAATACAGAAATAGATAAATGAATGAATGATGACTTGAGGAGAGAGAACACTCATTAGGGCCATCTAGAGAAGTTTCTTTGGACATCCTAGTTTCCCTTAATGAAAGCATCTAAACTAAGCTTTAAGGAAAGCTATAGATTCTCATAGGCAGAGATCAGAGGCAGTATATTCTCATTATGGGGAACAGTCTGGGCCAAGGATGGGGAATCTGTGACCTGGAGGCCACATGTGCCCCTCTGGGTCCTCAAGTACAGCCCTTTGACTGAATTCAAACTTCACAGAACAAATCCCCTTAATAAAAGGATTTGTTTTGTAAAACTGGAGCTCAGTCAAAAGGTCACACCAGAGGACCTAGAAGGCCATATGTAGCCTCAAGGCTATAGGTTCCGTACCCCTGGTATGGGCAAAGGTAGGAGCTGGAATGCAAGGATTTGCAAACAGCACTTTTAGTCTGACTCAAAGGTTCAAGATCCCATCTTTTACCTTTTTTATCTTGAGATTAAGGATTTCCAATTCAAAGATCATTAAACTTCTCTGTTCCTCCCCTTGTAATACTCTGCATTTTCCTTTCAGAGCTATGTCAGACTCTGGGTGGGGTCATTGTTTTGACAGTGAACAAGCTTATGAGTACTATGAATTATCTTAATCTTTTTTTTTTTTTTTTGGTTTTTGGAGGGGGCAATTGGAGTTAAGTGACTTCCCCAAAGTCACAGGACTGGTTTTGTGTTAAGTGTCTGCGGTGGGATTTGAACTCAGATCTTCCTGACTCTAGGGCAGGTACTCTATTCACTGCACCACCTAGCCACCCCATTAAATATTTCTTAAATTTTGCCAGTCTGCCTCACAGTCTCACCAAAACATCAGTGATTGGTCCAATCGTTAAGAAGTTTTGGGGAAAAAAAAAATCGATAGCTAAGCAACAAAACAGTTGTTTTTACCAAGTTGAGGGGGAGTATTTTTATCTCCAAATATTTCCTATATGATGGAATTTTAATGTGATACCTAGGGTTGATGAAAGCTGTGATGCCTGTAAATACCAGTATCATGTTAAGTATAGTTTTAGACAATAAAAATGTGTTTCTTGGTAACCAGCTAATTAAGCCATCCCATGTAGTCAGTATCTTAATGAGATGAAGTAGGACTGGAGAACATTGCTCACATAATAACAGTGTCTTTTTTCCAAAGATCTTAGGGTGCTTCACTAACTAAAATTCTACAGTTTTGGTAGAGGGCTGACTACATTATGAATACCTACCACACGAGTCTTTCATGAAAATGTTAAAAAAGCAATAGTAGTTATCTTATGTACCTTTACAATGAGGATCTAAGTTCAAATCCTGCTTCTACTCTCTGCACAATGCCTGGCACACAGTGGGCACTTGATAAATATTTACTGATTGATAGATTGGCCTTGGGCAAATCACATAATCTCTCTGAGTCTCAATTTCATCAAATGTAAAATGAGGTTAGACTGGATGACATCAAAAGTCCCTTCTGTGTCTAAATCTTTGATACATTTGATTCTCTGACATGACTGTAAGGCTGATCCAAAATAAATCCTGCTCTTTTGTATTTGGAGACCATAGGAAGCAAGAGAAATTCATTTACATATTTAGGATGTTATCATAAATAAGTCATTAACCTAAAATCTACATCTAATCCTCTCCTTTCCTCTTAGAAATTATGCTTTCCCCTACAATGATACCTAATTTTTATTTCATGGGGAGTGCATATGTGGTCATTGTTCCTCTCCAAATCATAGGTTGACCATGATGTAATCTGATTTTGTAAGCTAAATTTGAAACTGGAAAAAAGATATTATTTTAGTGTTATGAATGAAAGCCTCCAGTTTTTGCTTCCTTTTTTCCTGTAATTAGCTGAATAGCTTAACCACATAGTTGTTCCTCTATTTGCTGGGTAGTTTAGCAGGCCTTGAATGAAAAGAATCATGTGACAAGCAGAGTGGCACCGTAGAAGTAACATTAGTGTTGAAGTCAGGAGAGACTTGAGCTCACTTCCCACCTCCAGTGGGACCATGGGCAGTATGGCCTTGGGTAGGTCATTCAGCCTCTCTGAAAATTAGTTTTGTGCTCTGTAAGATACAGATAATTCCTGTCATCCCTGCCTCACTGGGTTATTTTGAGGATCGGATGAGAAAACATATGTAAGCTTTAAAGTGCTCCCTATGTGCTATTATTCTTAATATGGGATCTATCTCATTTTGATTTCAGAGCATGTGTGGTTTTAGTACCTTCTGAGGGGCCACTTGGCAGATCAGCTTGTCTGAACCTACTTCCCATACTGTAACTAAATTGTATTCTCCATATGTTTCATAACCCTTATGTGTTTTGTAACACATAATCATATGTGTTTCATAAGCATTTGCTCAGAACTAAGGATAAACTTCAATTTTCCCATTCTCTATACCATCTCCATTTTTTGGTTGTTTTTTTTTTACTTTCTGAAAATTCTGTGTGTGTATAATGGTTGTACTCAGTTGTATACCATGTAACAATGGATATGCTACATAATGGCAGAATACCATGTTCCAGGCTGTTAAAGCCTCATTATCAGAGGGTATACCCTGTTCAAGGGTCCCTGTATACTTCCTAATAATGGAAGAGATATCAGGGAAATGTTACTTTCTGAAAAAGAATCAGCAGGAAATATATGAAATTAGCTCGTTGTTGAGAATAAGGTGTCTGTGTAGTCCAACCAGGGAGACAGACTGACCAGGAATTCTCCATATCCCGTTGATTAGCTTGTCTCTGGAGGTTCCATCAGGGAGGTAATGATTTTGAATATTACTGCTGAGTAGAAAGCCACAGCTTACTCAACTGTATTAAATGTGTTCAAGGTAATGTTGTCATAATGAATGGAAGTAGAGGGATCGTTTGCAGTGCAACCTCCATATAGTTTCCCACATAAGGAGGAGATTTATTGTAACACTAGAAAGGTTCGCTTTTCACTGGAGCAGGGATTAGCTCCCTAGATTCTATGGTAGCCTGGATGCCCATAGCAGAGACCATCTAACCCCCTTTGTTCTAGTGCCCTACTTCATAATTGCTCATT
The DNA here is from genome assembly GCA_028646575.1 of Pseudocheirus occidentalis. Classification (NCBI taxonomy): domain Eukaryota; kingdom Metazoa; phylum Chordata; class Mammalia; order Diprotodontia; family Pseudocheiridae; genus Pseudocheirus; species Pseudocheirus occidentalis. Next base: position 8,751 of record JAQQSW010006531.1, on the reverse strand, counting down.
GTTGCTTTAAAATCATGGCACATCTCACCCTTCTTTCCTAAGGAAAAGAATCAGCAGATTCCTCTTTAAATAGTTGGTGATTTTGCTGCACTGTTACAATTGGGAATGTACGCTAACATATATTCAAGTTGACTTTGTGTGAAGTCGGTTTTCTTCAACATTTATTAAGCCTTTGCTCTGTGTGAGGTACTGTGCTAGCTATCAAAGATACAAAGAGAACTAAAAAGTACTTGAACTTAAGGAACTTACTTATCAAGAGGATCCTTCATATACACAAGTAAGTAAATTGGAAGTATATATGAAGGAATCCTTAAAACTGGAGAATTGGGGTTGGGAGTGAGAATGGGGAGGTACATAAAAGGCAGCAGTGGAGAGGGATTACATTCTAGACACCAGGGAACATCTGTGCAATTGCAAGATGGGAGATAGAATGTCAGCAACCACCACCTAGCCTGCTGAATCTGGAAGAAAGATAATGTGGAAGCTAGTGGCAATATGACTTAGGACTAGCAAGACTGGGGGGCATCCTGATGCTAGAGGACTTTAAATGCCAGTCTGGGGATTTTGTCTTTTATCCTGGTAGCAATAGAGAGCCACTGAAGATTTTGAGGGGATAAGGAATGTGATCAGACCCATATTTTCAGAATATGATTTGATGGCTCTGGGGAGGATGAATCAGAGAAGGGAAAGACTCTAGCAGGGACAGCCACTAGGAGGCTTTTGCTGTTATGGAAATAAGAGGCAATGGGGTCGAATAAATAGACAGGGATGGATTTGAGAGATGTGATGGTCATAACCTTAAGATGGATATGGGGGTGAAGGAAAGAGTCAAAGGTATTTCCATGGTTTTGAACCTTGGCTGATGTCAATGGAAATGGAAAGTTTGGTAGAATGGGTGGTTTGGGCAAAAACAATAATTATAACTAAAGCTTTCATAGTATGAAGGCTTGTGTGTGCTCTCTACTACACAGCTATACAGATAGGTCTTTGGGGGAAAAATGTTTGCGCTATTATGTTTCCAGTAATAGCTGAATGAATATCTCTTGCTACCTCCTCCTCTCCCTTTCTCCTGCCCCACCCCACAACACAGAAATTGGTCTGAATTTTGTTTTCTTTTTCTTTCCCTCTCCCAGCTTTGTTACATAGGTACTGAATGCCCCATTTCCTATTCATCTGTAAGCCCTTAAAATGGTTAATGGGATTTTGTTGTTGTTGTTTATTTAATGAGTTGTCTCCATCATTATTTGTTGTGTGAACACAAAGTTTCAGGTATCATTTTTAAAGTACTTTTCCTTTTCCTTCCCTCTTTAGTCCCTTTCTTCTTTCCTTCTTTTCTTCCTTCCATCCTTCTCTCTTCCTCTTTTCTGCTTCCCCTTGCTTCCCTCTCTCCAACTTTTCTTCCTTCCTCCTCCCTTTCTTCCTCCCTCCCTTCTTCCTTTTTTTCTTCTTCTCTCCCTTTTATCTTCTTTCCTTCCTTCCTCCTTTTCTTCCTCCTTGCCTTTCTTCTTTCCTCTCTCCTTCCCCCTTCTTTTCTCACTTCTCTCCTACCATCCTCCCCTTCCCTTCTTTCCTCTCTCCATCTCTCCTTCCTTCCCTTTCTTCCTCCTTATCTCTCTCCTTTCTTCCTTTACTTTTTCCCCCTTTCTCCCTCTCTTGTTCTTTCCCTCCTTTCTCTCTTTCTCTCTCCTTCCCCTCCTTCCTTTCTTTCAAAATTCTAGGTTTGACTCCCAATTATTATCTTCATTATCTTTGTGATTTTTATCTTTGAACTAATCACTATATCTCTCTGGATCCACTCCACCCATCTTGTAAATTGAGAAGATTAGACTAGAACATCCCTAAGGCCTCCTTCTGGTCTAAATGCTAGGATCCTGTAAGGCCCACAGTCAGTCACCAGCACTGCCTTTAAATACCTTACTGGCTTAATCTCCAGTGAGATTATGGGACTTCTGATAGAAATCGGTTTTGAGCCAGAGATTTGCTAATGTTTCTAATGAGACTGAAGAGTGGTGACATGGGGAATGTGGCACTTACTAGAAGGTAAAAATATAAGTAGGAAAACCTTCAAGTGTCCAAACTTAAAAGAAAAGATGGTTTGTAGATTTTTCACAGATACAACTAGCACATACACACAATCCTTGCCCACAAGTAAAAATAAGTTCACTTTGAGATTTTACTAAATTTAATGCTTGGCATATTGGTTTCCTTATATGAGAAACCTCTCTTTGCTTTCCTCACCACCCTCAACCCCCCCCCACCCAAAAAGTGTGGACCAATGATACCTATTTATCTCAAGTATTTTGGGCCAATGGGAAAACTGTTCCTTTATCTTCTACCCCTCAGTATTCAGCCTCAATCTGTAAGTCTAATAAATAACTCTAAAGGACATGATCCAGTTATAAACCACTTTGCTCTTTTCAGTCTCAATCTGGAGATTTTCCCTTGTAGCGTTTTAAGCACATCAAATTTCTTCTTCTACATTTTTTTTCAACTAAATCTCAATCTTCTCTTTTTGCAATCACAAAATCATAGAATATTAGAGTTAGGAAGGGATCTCAGTCACCACATAGTCCTTTTTAAAAAAAATTTTTTTTTAAACTTATTTATTGCTTTTTGGAAGGGGGAAGGCAGGGCAATTGAGGTTAAGTGACTTGCCCAAGCTCACATAGCTAGTAAGTGTTAAGTGTCTGAGACTGGATTTGAACTCAGGTCCTCTTGACTCCAGAGCTGGGTGCTCTATTCACTGCGCCACCTACCCCCCCCCCCACAAACTTTTAAAAAATATTTTGATGACTATATTTCAGTATTATTGGCTTCCTTTGTAATCTAATATATTTTATTTTTTTTGCATTTAAAAACATAATCTGAGGAGAAGGGCCATAGGCTTCATCATCTTTCAGAGGAGTTCATGAAACAAAAAAAGGTATGACCCCCTGATGCAGTCCAACCTGCACCTAAAAAGAATCCCTGATCTAATATACCCAACAAGAACCTACGCTTAAATGATGCCAAATGCAGGGTAGCCCACCACTTCCTAAGCAACCCATTCCATTCTTGGGTTGCTCTGATTGTTAGGAAGTTTAGCCTGACGTTAAATTAAAATTTTCCCTGTCTCAGCTTCCACCCTTGATTTCTAGTTCTACCTTCTGGGATTAATAGAACAAATCTAATCCCTACTTCACTTGACCATTCTTCAAAAAATTGAAGACAGCTCTCATGTTCCCCCTTGAACCTTTTCTTCTCTACCTAAAATTGCCTAGCAAGGGCCATTGAAGTTGAATTAAACTCTCCAAAGAAGGCAGCTATGGCAGGCCTCAGACAGGGTCACTCCAACCTTGATACTGACTAGAATTCTGTTCAGCCTTTTGTACCAGCTCGTCTCCCAAGAACCATCAGACAGGCTTTTTTTTAATGCTGGGAAAAAGCAATATTAAAAGCCCCTTCTTGTGAAAGGAATTGTTATCTACACAGAAAGAGGGAGATGCTTCCTTTCTTGGGAAGAATCCTCTATTAATCTTTTAGGTTGGCATATACACAGCTATTACATTTTCCCCGGTAGTGGCCAGAATCCACTTATACATTCTTGATTCATTTCCCTTGTGGCAAGAACATATTTTAAGACACGTAGGGTGGGGAGGAGGGGAGAATTCAACTTGTGCCTGAATAATCAGAACAAAATTAGCAGCATCAAAGTGAGATAAACTCAACTCCATTGCCCCCCTTTCCCTTCCCTCCTCATCACCACTACTAGCCTCTAGTGTTCTATCTGTAGAATAATAAAACTTACTATAAGACCACATGAGTTATCCAACCATGAAATCCTAGCAACATATATTTGTTCTATCATTCAGTCAACAAGCATTTATTAAGCACCTTCTGTGTGCCAGTGAATACAAAGAAAGTCCAAAATAGCCCATGCCCTCAAGGAACTCAAATCCTAATGCACAGACAGCATGCAGACAACTATGTACAATGGAAATACAGACAGGCTAAATTGGAGACAGTCAGCAGAGGGAAGGTGCTAGCATCCAGGAGGATCAGAAAAGGATTCTTGTAGAGGGTAGGATTTTAGCTGAGACTTGAAGGAAGTTTGGAGGCAAGAATGGAGGGCATTCCAGGCATTGTGTATAGGCAGTAAAAATACAAGGAACCTAAATATGGAAAATCTTGTGTGAGAAATAGCAAAAAGCCCAGGGCTACTAGATCAAAAAGTATATTGAAAGGAGTAAGTTGTTAGAAGACTAGAGTGATAGGCAGAGCTAGGTTATCAAGGACTTTAAAAACCAGGCTTTTAAAAGATTTTACATTTAATCCTGGGGGGTAGTAGGAAGCCACTGGAGTTTATTGCATGGAGGGGTGGTTACCTGCACTTTAGGAAGGTCATTTTGACAGCTAAATGAAGGATGGACAGGATGGAGGCAACCAGAAGGCTGATCCAGTTTCTCTATAGTCTCATAGAATTGTAGAAACTCATTTAATTTGACCCTTCATTTAAAAAAGAAAAGGAATTGTGGTCACACAATTTCCTGAGGTCACACAAAAATGGGAATGACAAAGCCTGAAGAAGAATTCAAGTTTCTTGATTTATATTCCATTGTGTTGACCAGTAAAACACATTATCATTCACTTTGGTAATTAGTCAGCAAAGCCAGTGTGGCATTTACCATCCGGACAAGTTACAAAATCATAGTTTTTAAAGGTCTCTATTCTCAGAATTAGGTGTCCACATTAACCTACTTTTTCCCCATCACAATGAAGTGCCATGTGTAGTAATGCCATATGTGAGCCTTGTGGCAGCTGTGGAATCCAGATCTCTAAACTTACCTTGAAGTAATTATAATGCTAACACTAATAATGCTTTAGCTGCTATGGTAATGCATGCCTGTGGGCCCAGTGATTGGGTTAAAATCAAGCTGGTGGGTCTCTTGAGCTCATAAGTACTGAGCTATGATGGAGCTAAGCTGATCAGGTGTCAGCATCAAGTTTGGCATCAAGATATTGTCATTAAACAGGAGTTCGGGACCATCTTATTCTTAGGGAAACCAGCACATTTCAGAAGCAGAGTAGATCACATTTTCTTTACCAGTTAAAATGTACTGGGCTGTTACTTCCAGACTAGACAAGATGGGGAGACCAAGTCCTAAAAACAAAATGAACTAAAATAATAATTTTAAACATATATTTCTGTATTTACTGCTAGAATGTTTGGGTCCTCTCCAAAGTAAGCCATGTAAATAGCAGGCCTTATAAGTCCTTTACTCAAATGTCAGAAACACTAATAATATATAATTAGAGAACCATGAAATATGAAGTTATGCATATACTGTGGTTCTCATATGAAGCTTAAATGGTTCCACTGTGGAAGAAAAGTATTCTATTAACATTCCTACACTGGAGTTCATGGTATTTTCCCCCTTTTGCTTCCTGAGGAAGTATAAGGAGAGAAACTTTAGAAGCTATAAATCCATTGTAAGTAATAGAAGGAGGAGAAGGAGAGGGAGAAGAAGAAGAAAGAGAAGGAGGAGGAGGAGAAGAAATTGCTTATGTGTAATATAAATCCTTTGCATTTGTGTTCATCTTCTTTGGAGTTTCTAGGGAAGGGAAGGAAGAACAGAGGATGTTCACTGTTAGCCTAGATTATGACTCCTAAAAATCAGAAATTGTCATAGGAAATTCTGCTGCTGATGTGTAATATACATCAGGTCTCCATGTTGTTGATATCTAACCACATATTTATGTACATGCAAAGCTTGGTTTTTTTTTTCATGGCAGAGCAGTAGTATGTAAAATTTCAGGGAGTATGAGTCTTTAAGTGACATTGTACAGACTCGCTCTGTGTTAGAGGGGGCAGATGTCCCAGGGGTTGTTATCTGTAACTGAGGAAGGAGATGCAAAGTTGCGGCCCTTCTTGTCCAGGCACTGGGAATCTACATTGCTATCAAATCCTCAAGGAGCCCCCTCTCCTAACATGCTGCCAGATGGCTTACGGTAAATTGGAAATAGTTGTCATTCAGCATTTTGTACAGTATCTCACAAATTCCTCCTGTCTATACACAAAGTTATTAGCTCTCTTCCTTGTCTTTGCTCTGCTGTGTAAACTGGTCACTTAACCTCTGCTTCCCAATCTGTAAAATGGGGACAATAATATCCATCCTTCCTGTTTCATGTTGTTGTTCTTATTCAGTCATTCATTTATGTCCAACTATTTCGTGAGGTGGTTATAAGTCCTGACTAGTACAAAGTATGAAAACATACCTTTGCAAACTATAAAGAGTTGCCTACATGGAAATATTAGCAATGGGGATTCTCCTAGGGAACCCAGAACCTGACCCCACCCTAAGTACCATATGGAGGTATCTAAAGGCAGTGAGGTGGTATGGTAGATAGAGCATCAGATTTAGTCAGAAAGAACAATCCAAATGGATTGAGAACCTAGAGGGCCACATGTGGCCTTGAGGCGGCAGGTTCCCCACCTCTGGTTAGGTCTTCAATGCCTGTGGCCACTGAGCATCCAAGAAAGAAGTTGGCAGATCTGTTTTCAGGGTTGGTTATGTCTACAGGAAATATAGAAGATACAACAGTTAAACAAATAAATCAGGTGCAGATGTGGTGATTATGTCATTTACATCAATATCAATATGTGTTATTTGGATGGACTTAGATAGGAAAGCTGTTATCCTCTAATCAATGCCTCAAAACTTAATTCCTGAACCCCTTCTTCTCCTTAAAGAAGAGCGATTGACCCCTTTCCTTAGGCCCCCTAGAGCTAACATCAGTATCTGAATATCTACCCTGGGCTTTAGGATGACTCATTGCAAATCTAAATTCAATTTTTGATGTCTTAGGCTTTTAGAAAAGGCCCTACTTCATTTCATTTGACAGTTTTGATTTTCCAGAGGACAAAGATCAAGTGTCATTTTTTCTCCCCTCTATGGATTCCCTAGCAGACATCTGCCTCCTTTATGATACAGAAAATCCATTTCAGCACCTCTTGTTGTAAGTGCTACCATGCAGGAATGTCTGCTTTGGCTATGGTTTCAAAGAGCTTTTTTTTCATTTCATCTCTATTTTTCTTAATGGTAACAAAAGATAGATGTTTGCCTCTGGTGATTTTTAGAGCCTTAGCTATTTCTCTAAGGAATATATTCCTAGGTGAGAGCACCATAGAATGACCTAGAACAGACTTCTCTGTGTCAGACTTGCTCTGGCCTGCTTGCCCAATGCAAGCATCACAGATACGTAGGCTCATTAAGACTCTACCCCGTATGGCGAACTTTCAATAAACTTTACTTTTCTTTGACTGAGAGAAGACTTGAGTCGAATTCTTTCAGCAGGGCCCAGCATGTTGGTATTTTGGGGTCTACAGAGCAACCCTAAACCTCTTTATGGGTAACTTCTTTATTTTTATGGTTCCCTGATACTGGAAACACTGCTAATATGAAAAGCTCTTCTCCCGCTGGGACTGGAAGGTTTCATGCTAGGAGTTGGAGATGAAAAGGGATGTAACCATCCCAGACATCAAGAAGCTTATTGTCTACTGACTTGCTACATAATTGTCTGGCTAACAAATCTGATAAACTAAGATTTAGCATTTCAGAGCTTGATGATGCCTTTAGATAAAGATCACATATGGAAGCATGATATGGGGGAGGAACACAGAACAAAGAAACAGAAGACCTTGATTCTATGCCTGGCTTTACCACTCATTAGTTCTGTGACCTGGGTTTCCACAAAGTAAAATTCCTTTGCTCTGAAACTTTTACTAAGGATATCTGCATCCTGAGCAATTCTCTTGAATCTCTAATCTTGAGATTTACTGAAAGTCCTTTTGGGAAGATGGTGGAGCAGAAACACTAGAACTCCATGAGCTCCCCCCAATACCACCTCAAATACCTATAAAATATGACTCTAAACAAATTTTAGAGCTCTAGACTCCACAAAAATGGTGGAGTAACAAAGCTCCCTCTGAAAGCAAACCGGGAAGCAGTCATCCCAGTGCACTGTAAGCAGAGCCCAGGGCATCCAGGAGAAGCCGGGGCTGTAGCACTCAGGAATGTAGATGCTGTGATTTCCAGAATTACCAACCCACAAGAGCCAAGGACAAAGGGAAAGGTCAGTGGAACTCGGCTATATTTGGGAAGAAGATCTGGCCTAACTGCCTCCAGAGCTACCAGGAGTCTGAAATGATGGCCCTGCAGCCACCTCCAATGTGGCTGCTTCAGAGCTCCAGGCCTCCAGATTGCAGTGGGGGGTGGAGGGTGGGGGGCGGGGCAAGCAATCATGTGGAGGCTAAGTGCTCTTGCCTACAGCTGCCTGGATTGGATTGTGGTCTTGGGTGGTAGTCCTGATGTGCATGACCAGTGAGCCAAAGCTGGTGGGGGCTGCAGAGATGGCGGTCTCCTAGTAACTCCAGCAGCTATGAAAACCCCAGTGATTTGGGACAGAGCTCTCCCCTCTGAAAGCAGAGTTTTACTACAGAGCCCAAAAGCCATGTAATTGACTGGCAACATGATCAAGCAAAAGAAGCGAAGCAAGTCCAGCAATGCAAACTTTAGATACCTTTTTTGGGGACAAAAAGGACCAAAGCATGGAATGGAAGGAAGACAACACAGTCAGAACTCCCACAACAAAAGCTTCCAAGAAAAATACAAACTGGATAGAGGCCATAGAGGAGCTTAAAAAGGAATCTGATAACCAAATAAGAGAAGCAGAGGAAAAATTGGGGAGAGAAATGAGAATGATGCAAGAAAA
>JAQQSW010006530.1:0-13928 GCA_028646575.1 Pseudocheirus occidentalis | reverse complement strand
CACAACATGAGGAACTGTATTAAAGGGTCGCAGCATTAGGAAAGTTGAAAACCAGTGTGTGTGATCACAACATGAGGAACTGTATTAAAGGGTCGCAGCATTAGGAAAGTTGAAAACCAGTGTGTGTGATCACAACATGAGGAACTGTATTAAAGGGTTGCAGCATTAGGAAGTTGAGAACTGCTGGAGGAGGTGAAATCAATAGCATAACAATGCAGAAGAAAAGGAGGAGATAGTTAAAGAAACCAATATGGGCACACAGGGTACTCTCTAATGAGCTCAGATATTAAAGAGCACATACAGGCTTAAACAGAAAATCTCTGAGTACTTCTGGTGAACTCTAAATAAGTTCAGGTCTTTAGGCCCAGGTGAATCAACATCCCAAAGAGCTGAAAGAACTTGAAGCTGTGATCACAGAATAACTTTCACTAATCACTGAGGAACTATGGAGAATAGGAAAAATGCTAAAAGGCTGGAAACAGATAAATGTTCTGATTTTTTAAAGGATGGAAAAAGTGGTTTACAGAAACTAGTAACTAAAGAGATTGATATTGATTCCTGACAAAATTCTAAACTAGATTATTCTAAACCAGGGGTCAGCAAAGTAGAGCCCAAGGGCCATGTTGTTGTTGTTGCTGCATTTTAAAATACACCAAAACTTTAAGGGGCTACTGGACAGCTCAGTGAATAGGGCATCAGGATGGAGAATGGAAGATGAGATTTAGATCTGTTCTCAGACTCTTAGAAGCTGTGTGTAAAGTGGGGCAAGTCACATCTATCACCCAGGGTTGTTGTAAGGATTGAATGAGACTATATTTGTGAAGTACATAGTAGGAGTGATATAAATACTATTTGTTACTATTATTTTTAGATTAGCTATTTGTTTATTTAAAAATACAAAAACCATCCGTAGCTTGTCCAGGCTATACAAAAATAGGCAGTCGTTCAGATGTGGCCCATGGACCATAATTTGCTAACCCCTGTTCTAAACCAACAGATGGTTTGTAAATCCCAAGAAAAATAAGTTTCAAAGCCTCAAGAAAAATTTCAGTAAACCCTTATTGTTCAGTAATTTGGTCATGTCTGACTCTTCATGACCCCATGGACTATTGCATTCCAGGTCCTTCTGTCCTCTACTATCTCTTGAAGCTGTACAAATTTGTCTTCTTTGTTTCCATAATACCCATCTTCTGCCATCCCCTCTTTCTTTTGTCTTCAATCTTTCCCCAACATCAGAGTATTTTCTAATGAGTCCAATGTTCTCATTAAGTGGCCAAAATATTTAAGCTTCAGCTTCAGTTATATATGCTTCATCTTAATTTCAGCAAGGCATTTTAAACAGTCTCTTATTGTGTCCTAGACAAGCAGAAGAAATGAGAGTTGCACAATGATATTAGAGTTAGGTAGATTTATAGCCAGTTAGATGAATGTTCATAGAGTATTTAATAGCTGTCAATCAGGATCTGTCCCTAGCCCTAGGCTATGCAAATATTGTTTCAGATACTGTATGAAAACATGAAAAGAATGCTTATCAAATTTGAGGATAACACCAAGACTAGGAGAAATAATTGAGAAGTTGAGTGGCAGTCAATATTCTCAACAGGTCAAATAGCAATAAATAGGAAGTCATAATCATAGATTTAATTAATCGTAAATTTAAGAAAATCAAGTAAACTAGTACGAGAGAAGGAGATCTCTCCTCCACACTCTTAACACTTGGCTTCATTTTTGCCTGTTCTCCATATAATATGTCCTGGAATATTTTGTACCTTTCCTTTCTCCAAACTTTAAATTTTTTTCTTTTTTAAATTTCAAACTTGAGAAACATTAATAAACAGGAATATTTTCATGAACAAAGAACAGAAAAGGATTTCATATGAAGTAGAATATCTATTACATACATTTTTAAAGTATCTATTTCATTCTACACTATTTTATTTTTAATGGGCTCTTTTACATCTTTGTGAGGTACCCATTTAAAGGTTATTGTGGCATATGGTGTCAGTTAGATTAGACTGCTTTGTAAGTTTGCTATAGTTTTTGTCAAAGTGACTCATCATTCCACTAATTGGCATCTTTGGATTTGGCAAACACAATTCTACTGAGTGTGATTGCTTTTAGGCTTCGTGTGCTTAATCTATTCCTAAAATATTTCTATATTTTCATCAGTAAAATCGTTTTAATGATAGCAATTTGTAGCTTGAAATCTACTCAGGGCACCTTTCTTTCCAACTTTTTTCCACTTCTTCCCTAGAAATTCTTAATCTTTGTTCTTTTAAATGAATCTGGTTTGTATTTTTGTTTTTTTCACAGCTCTATAGAGTAGTCCTCTAGCCGTTGGATTGATAAGATGCTAACTAAATAAATTCACTTAAGCGCTCTTGTAATTTTAACTGTTGTCATGAACCATCAATGAAAAATTTAATTTCTCTTGGGACAACTAGGAGGCTCAGGGAATAGAGCACTGGCCCTGGAATTAAGAAGACCTGAGTTCAAATCCAGCCTCAGACACTTGACATACTATCTAGTTGTGGGACCTTGGGCAAGTCGCTTAACCCCAACTGTCTTGCTTTCCCTCTCCAAAAGAAATGAGAAATTAATTTCTTTCCAAATATTAAGTCCTATTATTTCTAAAAGGAGTGGTTTTTTTTAGCCTGATCATATAATTTCTCTATGTCTTATTAAGGGGACTCTCCAATATTTTATACATTCTGTAGTTATTCTGAATGGAATTTTCTTCTCCATCTCTTCCTCGTAGATATTTTTTTTTCCTTTTGGATTTGTTGCTTTACTGGTGTTTTAAATTGTCTGCCCCATTCACTGGGTCACGTGCTTTCTTTTGTTAAGTGTTTAGTGAAATGGTTTCCCCCCTAAAACTGCTTTGGCTACGTTCTAAAAGGATTAGTAGGATGTCACATTCTTGGCATTTTCTTTTTTGAAATTATTTGTTTCTATGATTTGTTCTTTAACTTGACAATGTTTTGAATGAAATTATTTAGTTTCCATCTGAGTTTAAATTCTTTATTCAATGACCGTGGATTGATTATTTTATTGTGTTGTAGCCGGTAAAAGATGTTTTTTTTTATTTCTGTTTTTCTATATTTGTTTATTAGATTTGTATGGTCTAGAACACAGTCAGTCTTTGTAAAGGTGTAATTTGTAGCTGAGAAATAGGTATATTCCTTTCTATCCTTATTCAGTAATCTAAGAGATCAACCATATCTAATTTTTAAAAATATTCTATTCACATTTTAAATTTCCTTATTATTAATCTTTTTGTCATATCTGTCTAGGACTAAGAAAAGTATTTTGAGGACCCCAACTGATGTAGCGTTGCTATGTTTCTCCATAATGTGATTAACTTTTCCTCTAAGTCCTATGCTATACTATGCCACAAGTTAAATATGTATCAAGTATTAATATTACTTTATTATCTATAGAACCTTTAGGATGAATGTAGTTCCCCTGTGTATCTCTCTTAACCATGTCCATTTATAATGTTACCATATCTGAGATCACATTCGCAAACTTCGTCTTCTTTAGTTCACCTGAAATACAATATATTTTGCTTAATCTCCTCATTTTAACTCTGTGTGGATATTTGTGTTTCCAATTTATTTCTTGCAAACCACATGTTGTTGGAGTCTGCTTTCTGATCTATCCTGCTACCTTATTTCATGTTATGGGTGAGTTCATCCTAGTCACATTCCCAGCTATGATATTTAATTCTTTATTCCCCCAAGTCGTAATCTGTTGCATTTCTTCCTTTTATCTTCCCTCCCCCAATCTTCAATTTATATAAAATAGTAAAAGAGAAGGTATATGATAAATACTACTGATCTATAATTGAATCAACCTGTTTTCAATCAGCTATCTCTACTTTCTTCCCCTTGGTCAGACCCTAATGACTGGTTATTATAATTTCTTTCTTTAATTTTATGCCCTTCTTGGGAAGGTCTAGTCTAGTCCTACTAGGTCTAAAACTGTATTATAAAGCAGTAATCATCGAAACTGCTTGATACTGGCTAAGAAATAGAGTGGTGGATCAGTGAAATAGGTTAGGCATACAAGACACAGCAGTCAATGACTGTAGTAATCTATTGCCTGTTAAACTCAAAGCTTCTGGGATAAGAACTCACTATTTGAAAAAAAACTGTTAGGAAAACTGGACAATAATATGGCAGAAAGTAGTCATAGACCAACATCTTACATCATATACCAAGATAAGGTCAAAATGGCGTAATGCCATGCACAAGCAGCTTCCCAAAAGAATGCTACTGTGAACAGCTTTTAAAGTTCTAATTACGCAGTATAGTGAACACTCCATTTATTCCATAACACATCAAGGCAAATATTCACAACAAATCACAATATAATATCCATAACATTACAGCTTATCACAGAAAATCACAATGTAGTGTTCACAACATCTTAACATTAGAATGGCCACATAGTTTTCTCCAAAGAGGTCACAGTATTTAGAACAAAAAACCAAAGAATAACCATCTGATATCCCTAAGGAGGTTTGCCTCTTCACTCAGTCATTCAGTCATCTCGCAATATAATAGTCAATCTTCCACTGATGGGGCAATCATAGGTTAACTCAATCAGTCACTTATCTAGCAATCAGTCACTAAGTATAGTTAATCACTAAATACAATCATTAAAAAATTACACAAACCCTCCACTCCTCAGTGTCTAGTAAACTTCAGTTTCATCACTGCATTCAATATCCAAGGAGAGGTCTTTTCTTCATCATGACTCTGGGTGGTCTCTCAGATTCCCTGGATCCGCTTCCATGGTCCCAGCTCCCTCCTGAATCCACCTAACAGTCGCCTGGATTCAGAGGCAGACAGCTCCCAGGTCCTTGTCCAATCCTCCAGGCAGTCCTTGTTACACACTGAAGTTCACAGGGTCTGGCACATCTCAAATTCTTCACAACTTCTGTTTCTGGGCACTCAAGGATCAATCAAGCCACAAGCAAAGTCTTATCCTGATCATGCTTCTTCAGTCCTCCAGCAGGTCAGCTGGCCCTAGAACCCAGAAGAAATCTCAGCCTTCTGGAGGCCTTCTTGGCAGCAACTTCAGCCTTCACTTCTGGTCCCATAGAAAACTCCAACTCAGTTCTCAGTCCAGCAAGTGGAAGTCCAGCTTCCAGATGCTGGGAAAATTCTGCTTCCTCAACCAGGAGCCCACCAGGAAGAAAATTCTTGATTCTGACTGTCTCTTTCTGGGCTTCTTCTTACACACACACACACACACACACACACACACACACACACACACACACACACACACACACTGGATTTCTGTCTCAACCAAACCCTTCCTGTTATGTCAGCAACATGAGACAGAGTTCAGATCATCTGCCTCTTAGCCAGAAAGGTTTGATTAGCTACTAAGGGCTAAGTACCTGCTTACTTGACGTAACAAAAAGGCATCTTCAAATTTAAATTAATTACCATTACAAATGGGTACATATTTTAAACATAAAGGGTGATACTGTAAGCAAATTAGGAGAGCAAGGAATAGTATGCCTATCCGATGTATAGATAATAGAGCAATTTATGACCAAGCAAGAGATAGAGAGCATTACAAAATGCAAAGTGGATAATTTAAATTACATTAAATTTAAAAGATTTTTCACAAAACCAGTGCAACCAAGATTAGAAGGGCAAGAGAAAGCTATGAAACAATTTTTATAGTCTCTCATTTCTAAAGCACATGGAGAACTGAGTTAAATTTATAAAAATACAAATCATTCTCCAATTAATAAATGGTCAAATGATATGCACAGGCATTTTTCAGGTGAAGAAATTAAAGCTGTCTATAGTCATATGAAAAAATGTTCTAAATCACTACTGATTAGAGAATGCAAATCAAAAGAACTCTGAGGTGCCACTTCACAGCTATCAAATTGTCTAACATGATAAAGCAGGAAAACAATAAATGTTGGAGAAGATGTGGGAAAATTGGAATACTAATGTAGTGTTGGTGGAGTTATGAACCAATCCAACTGTTCTGGAGAGTAATTTGGAAGGATTACAAAACTGTACATGCCCTTTAATCCACTACTAGGTCTGTACCCCAAAGAGACCATATTTAATATTTTAGGTCTTTATTTCTAGATACTGGCAATATTGTTTCACTGACCTGGAAGTTCTGAACCTTTCATTGCTGAGAGTTTTCATTTTGGAGTTTCAGCAGATGACCAGTGAGTTTCTCCTCTTTTCACCTTTTCCCTCTGGTTCTAGTAAATCTGGGTAATTTTCATTTTTGATTTCTTGAAACATGGTATCTAGCATTTATTTTTGTTCATGGTTTTCAAGAAATCCCATCATTTCACTCTTTTTTGAGGCAATTGGGGTTAAGTGACTTGTCCAGCATCACACAGCTAGTGTCTGAGGTCACATGTGAAGTCAGGTCCTCCTGATTCCAGGGCTAATGCTCTATCCACTGTGCTACCTAGCTACCCAAATAATTCTTAACTTAATTTTTCTTAGCCTATTTTCCAAGTCAGTTTTTGAAATAATATATAATACTATGTTATGTTAAGTCACATTAGTTTATGTGGCATTGTAATATATTGTAACATGCATTATGTCACGTCATGTCATATGGTATTGTATTATGTCATGCCATGTTATATTATCACATATATAGCATTGTATTGTATGACATTATATTATCTATTTATGTGATATAATTACATGCTGTTATAATTATGTTATAAGCATATATTTCAACCTTTTGATTTTGTTCAATTTTTTTTGTTTTTATCTAAAATTATTGAGCAACATTTAGTCCATTCTAATTTTCAGGGAGCTCACAGCTTGAGCAAGATTTTCCACTTGCTGTTCTAATTGATTTATTTTCCTTCAACTTTTTTCCTCTCTCTAGAATCCTAATTCCATTTTTCATTTCTTGCTCTTTTCTTTCAGGTAGTCCTTCCTAGTCTGAAGTCCTTCTGGTCAAACTATTCCCACCACCAATATTTGCTTGTTGTTGCAAAGTTACTCTTTTCTTTTAGGGTTGTCTTGAGAGGAAGGTGGTAGAAGAAGGATGCCTCTTGATCCATAATATTTCTTCATAGGGTTTAGTTTAGAGTGGTTCTCAACCTTCCTAATGCTGTGACCCTTTAATACAGCTTCTCATGCTGTGGTGACCTCCAACCATAAAATCATTTTCCTTGCTACTTCATAACTGTAATTTTGCTACTGTATGAATCATAGTGTAAATATCTGATATGCAGGATGTGTTTTCATTGTTACAAATTGAACATAGCCCACAGGTTGAGAACCACTGGTTTAGTACCTTCTGTTCATGCATACCTCCTGCCTCAGTTTCTGATTGGGTTCATTGTGCCAAGGTCAGGTTCCACCCCCTCCTGAACTCTTAGATCGAGTTTTTATTTCTGACTGATTCCTCAGGCTCCTGCCTCTTGCTTTTTCCTGTTGTGTCTGGGCTCCAAGTGCTGGAAGATTTCATTGTCCCCCATTTCTTCATCTATAAAATGAGGTTCTGAGACTAGGTGACCCTCTGAGGTCCCTTGTTCTTCCTTTGCAAATCTCCATGGATAGGGAGTTTCCTACATGTTATTCATTGTCTCTTGGTAGCCAAACACCCAGGCAGTGTTTATCTGCTTTGGTTGTATGTAATACATTGTTATAGTGGGAAAGCCCTGGATTTCGGAATGGGGGTGTGAGTTCAAGTTATAGCATTGCCTTTTGCCAGCCTTGGGAAATCATTTAATCTCTCACCCTCAGTCTCCTCAACTTAAAAACATAGATAATCTTTGTCAGACTCCAAAAGCTTTGAAGAAAATATCAAGATCTAGGGACAATGTAAACTCAACCTTTTAATCTTGATTGGAGTATAATAAAAACACAGATCCAATGTAGACCCTTTGAAATATGGAAGTATTTCTCTGATGGTACCTGCAGGTGCTCCCCTATCTCACCGGTCAGATAACCCAGACAGAGAAAGCCCAGGTTCTAGCTGCTCTGTGGATTCTCTCAGTGGCAAGGTTGTTGACATCTTCAGATGATCTCTTCATGGTTTCTAGGTAGACTCTAAATTTATTCTGTTCTAATCTGATGCAATAAAGCAAGCTCTAAAAGATAGAATTAAGCAGTTACTTTACTTAAGGATCCATTAACACAGCTCCTCAGGCCTTCCATCTGTCTGTGAAGCTGTGTTCTGCAGTCCCAGTGGTCTGACATGCAGGGAGAAGATTCATTCCATTAGCTCTCGCAAGGACTTCAGGGCTAGCAGGAACATCCCTTCTAAAGTCATTGAAGAGGATCCCTTCACTAAACATAACCATTCAGCTGAGTACTGGTGTCTGTGACTCGGATCATGCAGTTGGCATCAGCTCTTCCCAGCTTGCCACAATCTACCAGTCCTTTGACCACTATCAAATCCCTGTGATCTGGACACATAGGGTTACCGACCACCAGGAATAATAGCAGCTGATGCCCCTAACTAAATGAGATATTTCACCACCATAGTATGATGCATACAGTACTTACTGCCTGGGCCTCTGTCTCCTCTTGATGCCTGTTTAGTAGGAAAAGAAAGAGCAAAGGAAAAAAAGCATTTATAGAACACCTATGGTGTGCCAGGCATTATTCTAAGCACTTTGCATGTTTCTCATTTGGCCCTCACAACAACCCCACAAGGGGAGTGCTTTTTCCATATCTGCTTCATAATTCAGGAAACTGAGTCAAACAGAAGTTTAGTGACTTGCTCATGGTCACACAGCTAATAAACGCTGAAGGCTGAATTTGAACTCAGGTCTTCCTGTCTCCAGTCCTGATGCTCTATCCAGTGTTCTACCTACCAGTCAATGGGAGTTTGAACTGGAAGGACATACTGAACATCAGAGGAGATGGAAGCAAAGGTCCTCTCAGAACATATTTGGAGGGAGAGCCACAGCAAGCAGCCAAATGAGGAAGTTAGCATACCTTGCTGCGTTCTGCTTTGCCTTAGACAGACGTGCATTCTTATACAGGCTGAAGAGGAAAGTGCCAGATCCAAACCTGAGCTATTCAGTGCCCTTTCCTACTGCCTTCAGGCCAGGGCATGGCCCACTCTTTCTTTACACTTTTTCTCTCTTCATAGAGTAGCTTGTCTTTCCTTTGTGAGTCTTGGATAGAAGACATTTTATTTCCAACAGGAGATTCCTTGCCTCAGGCACCAAATTTGTTAGGATAAAGAACAGAGTTCTCTCTACTAGCTTTTGGTTTAAATGTTTTCTTTTGACTAAACCTCTTGGTTGAATGGCTAGGCTATCAAGGACCTCACTTATATAAGTGAGCAATCCATATGCATCCCAACTGTAATTATAATCAGCCTGAACCTAAAGGTTTACATTGATTTCTATCTAAACACTGTCATTTATTATTTCCTTCTCCCATCACCTCATCTGTGCAGAAGGATGACCTATGCATGGTAATTCATTTCAGGATCCCTGTCATGGGAAGTATTTCACATTTTAAATATGCCATCTAAATCCCTCAAGGTATGCCAGGTTTCTGTGTGCTCTTGCCATCTGCCTGGAAAACCCAAACACTTGAATTTCCCTGCCTCCTCGCTCCTCCATTCTTTAAACTGCTATATTGTACAATGATTTTTCCAGATTATTGGGTTGCTGGGAGGGGGAAAAGAGGGTGTCACAAGTCTCACACACTTGAGAGCTAACATACCTAATCTTGAAAAAAAAATATATCTACATATCAAACACTTAACAACTGACTTGGTATCTCTGAGGCTGCTTTGAAAACAAAAGCTCAGATTTCCTAGTACGTGGAAATCCTGGATTCTTGGTGAGGAATGCCAGGCATCAACTGTATTCCCAGAGGCAGTAGGAGGCTCATTTTATTCCCGCTAAATACTATTATATTTCACATACGTTGTACACTAATGCACCTCTTCCGACATGTCTGCTGGCTGCATTAGAAAATCCAGCGTTTTTTCTCTTTCCACTTTTCTTCTGCTCAGGCAGAGTGATCCCCTTGGCAACAAGGATTATGATTTTTTTAGACCTAGAGCTTTGAAACAGCTTTATCCTTCGATTCATCAGTCTCTTAGCTCCTAAGGTCAGTAGCCAGTATTAGGAGATCTTCACTTGATTGACAACCGTTGGGTGTTAGGGATCAATTAATCCTTTTTCATCCAGTAGCCAGCAACATCCGCTGAGAGCTAACCCCTTTTTAGATGCCACTTTAATAAGCGTGGGCCAATTTGTCCAGCCATTTATTTTTTAATGGTTTCTATGGACACCAAATAACTATGATTCCTTTTTCCTTACCAATAAAATGTCTCAGAGTAACACTCTATCTCTGAACGTAGACAATTTCAGAGAATGCTCTCCAATTTTCTTTAATAGTTTTTGAGATTTTCTTTGTTTATTAAAAACATACAATGTTAATTTTAGAGGAATGGGAGTAAATTTTAGAGTCTGTCAATAGCTGTAGTCTTAAATGAGACCAATAGTAAGCTTTCTTCTTACCATTTATCAGATATTTATATTTGTCAAGTAACCTAAGAGTTTGTGCAAGAGTATTTTTCAAGTATAAGAAATCATTTCATGCGTTTGAGAGGAATGATTATTTGATATATAGTAATATCCTTTCATGTAAAGAATTAGGGTAATGAGCTTTACAAACCTTTCCATTTAGGAAGTCCTTGTCTCAGTTGATTGAGTTTATACTGACATCTGGAGGCATAGTTCCTACATTGCATGATGAGCCCGAAAGGATTTCCAATAATGCTATTCAAAATTCTGTTTTATGTCAGGAAAGGCAGCTGAGAGAGCATTTAGCTCAATCCCCTTCTTTGTTTAAAAAAAAAAAATGAGGTGTCAGGTACGCCCGAATTGCTCTGAATTGCTCAAAGTCACGAAAAGTTGAAACTAGAATTCAGATCCTTGAAATTAAAATCCAAATGCTTTCCCCCACTATGTTATATATTATAAAGATGTTTATAGTAAAAATTGAACCAACAGGACCTAAAAACTCCAGTAGAAGCAAGAAGACTTGAGATGAGTATGAATTAGGTGGAAAAGTATAGAGCTCCAGAAGTAGAAAGTCCTGAGTTCAAATTCTGCCTCAGATATTTGCCAGTTGTAAAACAAATGCCCTAGACAGGAAGCTTCTAAATAGCTCCCATTCGTTCTAAGCAGCATTAGGGACTCCCTTTCTTTAGACGATAGACACCTAGAAAAGCTTTTTTCAGGAGTGGAATAGACCATGTTGCCTTTATTCAATATGACTTACCAAATCCATGGCGAGTTATTTAACATTTATCAGCTCTAGCTTCCTTATCTGCAAGGAGATCAAATCAATCAATCAATACTTAAAGAAATTCCTTCAGGCTATTCATTTTAAGGTCAAATACTGAAACTGAAGTTTAAATACTTTTTAATGAGAAAATGGGACTCATCAGAAAAGATCCTGATGTCGGGAAAGCTTGAAGGCAAAAGACAAAAAGGATGGCAGAGGATGAGATGGATAGATAAGGCATAAGAAAAAACGGACATGACCTTGGAGAGACTTCGAGAGATAGTAAAAGATAGTTATACCTAGTTTTCTGACTGAACAAATAACACCTCCCATGAGATTGTACGAGAGATCAGTGCATACAAAACACTGTGTAAACCTTTAAGAACTATCTAAATGTTAGATGTTATTTTTTTCTTCTTTATCCTGTACACTCACAAATCTATTTTACATAACAATGTTATTTAAAAGCCGGAATGATAATAGCTCATATTTATGTAAGGATTTAAGGTTTTACTGACACAAAGAAAATCCTGTAAGATAGATGTTGCAAGTTGACACATAAAGAAACTGATCAGGAAACGCACATGACTTTGTTCCTATTCACAGAACCTAGGACTAGGTGCTGTATCTGCATGTAGGAAGACCTGAATTCAAATATTGCCTCAGATACCTTACAAACCTGTGTGACCCTGCGCAGGACACTTAATTTCTTCCTGCTTCAGTTTCTTTACCTGTAAAATGGGGATGATAATAGCACTCACCCCCTAGGGTTGTTGTGAGGATCCAATATATATTTGTAAAAACACTGGAAACTTTAAAACACTGAATAAGTGCTAGCTGCTTGTTGTTGTTAGGTGTTAATACCAAGACTTAGTTAGATTCAGGTCTCCTCAAGTCTAGTGTTCTTTCCATTACAAACTGCTTCTCCAAATACATCATTTCATACTTGAGGAAACATGAAGTCTAGTGAGTTTAAGGGACTCCCTGAAAGTCATTTTGCTAGACTGTGTCTGAGGCAGGACTTAAATTCAGGTCTTTTGATTCCCAGTCCAATGTTGAATTCACTACAACTCATCGCCTTTCTAGTGGGAACTTTTAGCTAGAATGAGACAATGCGATGTTGAGCAACAAAAGTATTTCATTTGGAAGCAGAGGTAAGATGAGAAAAAAAAGGGGGAGACTTGGGGTGTGCAGGATTTTCAGGGAACATAGCAGATCAAAGCAATTTCTGGAGGAAAAAAGGCAAGGTAATTTAAATGTTTCCCTAATTCACCTAACTCAGACAGGTATATATTATTCCAAATTATAAGTAGTTGAAATGAAACCTAAAAGTACCTTTTTCAGATGTGGAATGAAGGGGAAGGAGGGACTCTATTCCATCTTGACTTTAACGAACATAGTTAACTAGGTCTGTGGTGTGTGAAACGCTTTCATTAGCTAAATGCATGCTCAAATTTGGAATAAAACACTCCAAGGATTAGAAATGCTTAGCAGGCACCTGGTAGGGACTGCCATAACTCTTCTCTTTAGCAGGGGAGAGTGCAAAAAGTTAATATAACACTTAGCACAGTGTTTAGCATATAGTAAGTAAATGCTTAACAAATGCTGTTTCATTCATTCATGATCCATTTATTTGTGTAGGGTCTTGCCATTTCTTCAATAATCAATAGAAAAACTTCAAAAATGTTTAGAGCTCAAAGGAACCTTAGAGACCGTGTAGTTCAGCCCCTTTATTTGAGGATACTGATATCCAGGTGAAGTTAAGGAATCTGCCTGAGGAAGACGGCGGAATAGGGGAGCAACTCAGGAAAATCATCCAGCATTCCTTTACAAACAACTTTATTTTTTTTATTTTAAAGGAGTATATATATATATTTGTATACACATACACACCTATATGTACCCATACATATACATATGATTATATAATGCAGTATATAAACCTTAAAGGGCTGTATAAGTGTTCAATATTGCTATTAGCCTATGAGCATGTATGTTCTTACAGCATTTTATATTCTCCATGTTACTTTCAGGTTTTTACGTCATTTCTTTTTTTTTTTGCCCTTTGGGCATATCCAAATGCCTTTTTATTTATTTTTTTCCTCACGATATATTTTTTATTTGTTTTCTTGTTTACATCATTCATTTTCATGACATTTTTGAATTACAAAGTTTCTCCCCATCTTGCCCCTGCCCCAACCCTAAAACAGCAATCCCACTGTAAAGCCCCTCCCCTGCTCTGCTCTCTTACTTTCTGGTAGGGCACAGAGGGTCTCCCTACCCCAGCCTCTGTATATCTTAATTCCTAGTTGCAGGTATTGCATAACTTTAAATTCTAGATTCTTTAGATTCCTCCCTTGTCACCCACTCCCACTGGAAGGGCAATCAATTCAATACAGGCTGTGAATGTGTGATTATACAGGACATCTTCATAGGGGACATATTGTGACAGTGATCATATGTCTCTCCTTCCTATCCCTCCCCCCCCTTGTTCTGTTCTCTACCCTGTCCCTGTCCCTTTACTGAAGTGTGTCCTTCCAGCATCCCTCCCCCCGACCCTGCCCTCCCCTCCGTCATCCCCCCTCTCAGCCCCATGCCTCCTACTCTCCGGTGGGGCATGATGCCCAGTTTAGAGTTTCTACC
>JAQQSW010006529.1:0-13928 GCA_028646575.1 Pseudocheirus occidentalis | reverse complement strand
GAGAGAGAGAGAGAGAGAGAGAGAGAGAGAGAGGAGAGATTGAAAGAGAGAGAGAAAGAGGAGAGATTGAAAGAGAGAGAGAGAGAGAGAGAGAGGGAGAGGGAGGGAGAGAGACAGAGACAGAGAGAGAGGGAGGGAGAGGGAGAGAGACAGAGGGAAGGCGAGAGAAAGAGAGAGAGATTGAGGGAATATTAATGAAATGCTTACTATGTGCCAGGCACCATGCCATACACTAGGATATCAGGTTATCTACATTACTAAGTATTATAGCACCAAATGGTCTTCTCTGGATCCATGTCATAAGATTGCTTTATAGGTAAGACTTGAAAAGAAGCTAAAGTTCTTTGGATGGAGTCCAAGACAGGTGTGACTCATGCTACATGTTGCTTTGTTATATATAATAGTCTATAGATTAACATTCATCTAATAAATTATCATGAATTCATTTTCAATTTTGTAGAAACCCATTTCTCTTATTCCTAAAAATAATTATTATCCTAATATCTTTTTATATTTTTCTTCCTTGAGAAGGTTAAGGAGGAAAAGTGAGGAATAGCTCATTTGGTAATAAGAGAAAAGTGCATGATTCCATTTGGATCATCTGAGATTCTTTTCAACATCATATACTCTGCAGCTTTCAGAACTGGTCATGGGAGTTGTCACATAGTTTCTGTACCTATCAATCAACAAGCACTGAAACAGAAAACAATTTAGGAGGAAAGAACTAGCAACTGGAAAAATCAGGAAAGCTTCATATAGCAAGTGGTACCTGAGCTGAGTTTTGAAAGAGACCAGGTACTTGAAAAGATCAAAGTGATGATGAAGTCTGAGAGACACAGAAATGAGCAAGGGAACATAGCATGTAAGAAGCAGCAGGAAGGCCAGTTCACCCGGATCAAAGAGTGAGTGAAGGAAAGTCTGGTTGAAAAGACCAGTTGGAGTCAGGTTGTAAAGATATGATAGGATGCCTTTCCCCATTGTGAATGATGACTCCGCCCAAAGGACAGCTCCATGATTGGCAAACCCTTGACCAAAATTTCCATATTATCAGAGGTTCCAGCCACAGTGTTCATTTCCATCCTGGTTTACTGTCTAGTCAACCTGTTTCACCCTGCATCAGATACACCCAGCCGCTTCCAATTTCCATCTCCCCTCTATATGTTGTTCTCCCACATTAGATTGTGAGTTCCTTGAGAATAAGGATCATTTTATTTCTTGCTTTTGTATGCTTAGCACTAGCATAGCTGACCCATTGTAAACTTTTAACCAATGTTTTATCTATCCATCAATAATAATAATAGCTGAGGCGGCTAGGTGGCTCCGTGAATAGAACACCAGCCCTGGAGTCAGGAGGATCTGACCTCAAATCTGGCCTCAGACACTTAACACTTACTAGCCGTGTGACCTTGGGCAAATCACTTAACCCCAATTTCCCTCCAAAAAGCAAAATAATAATAATAATAATGATAATGATATCGTTTACATAGTGCTTTAAAGTTTTCAAAATGCTTTACTCATTAACTCATTCTGAGCAACATTGTATTCCTCACAACTTTGTGAGATAGATACTATTATTGTCCCTCTTTAATAGCTGAGGAACAGAGGGACAGAGAGGTTAAGTAATTTGCCCAGGATCACACAGCTAGTAAGCGTCTGAGTCTAGATTTGAACTCCATTCTTTCTGTCTCTAAGTCCTTCTTGACACTTCACCACCTAGCTGCATCTATTCATGAGCATGGGAGCAATCCACTAGAGGAAGTGGGGGTGACCCATTGAGGAGAAAAGGCATCTCTTTGTCAGAGATTTGAGTAAAGAAAACAATAATGGGAATTAATGTCAAACAATTTTCAGGAGTAAAGAGGGAGATCCTAGTGAATGTTTCCTCTCTTTTCCTAGTAAAGAATGAGTTGATATCTTCTGCTAAGAGGGTGGGAAGAGGGGAGATGTGAGAGGCTTGAGGAAAGTCTCCTCTTTCTGCATGTGATAGAGAATGGATTAGGGAAGAGTAGAAGAATTACCTTGCTGCAGTGAGGGCCCAGTGAAATTAGATAATATAAATAATATAAAAATAATATAGATAATATAAATAAAACCCGATAACCATGTTTGAATGACTTCCACCAGCACCAATCAGTAGCATATGTGTAAATTGAAAGAAGTGGAAGAATTTCATATTTGGAGATTGGAACAAAGTGACATGAGAGAAAGTGTAGCCAGTACTACACATGACCGCCAGGTATTCAGATTCTTCTAGTGGAATCCAGGTCTCCGTGAGAGCAGGAAACTGGAAGCAACACTGGAAGAAAAGATCTAAGATGAAGACAAGCTTGTTAAAGCTACAATGAGGATTCCGTGGAAGTAGCAGGCAGAGCTGAGAGGGCAAAACAGGGATTCTTCATCACTCTCCTCTCATTTCCCAGACATAAGAAAATGCAGGGGTTTTTTGTTGTTCTTTGAGTCCTTGAAAATGCAATACTCTAGACCAGTGGTTCTTAATCTTCCCAATGGCATGACTCTTTAATAGAGTTCCTCATGTTTTGGTGACCCCCAACCACAAAATTATTTTTGTTGCTACTTCACAACTGTAATTTTGTTACTGTTGTGAATTGTATTGTAAATATCTGATACACAGGATGTATTTTCATTGTTACAAATTTAACAGAACCCACAGGTTGAGAACTGCTGCTCTAGACATAGCTTAGAACAAATATCGTATCTGATTCTAAACCCACAGGACATAGTTCCATAAGATCATAGATACAGAGTTTTAAGGGAGCTTAGAGGTCATCTCATCCTCCCGTTTTACTAATGAGAACATGAAGCTTGCAAGGGGTGAGTGACGAGCCAAAGATCCATAAGGGTCACTGGAGACAGAGCCAGGATCGTAATCTAGATCAACCAAATCTGATTCCAAGGCTACACTTTCTAATCCAAAGACAAATTCAAACAAATTGCCTATTTGTTCTGACTAGTCAAATTAATGTAACTAAGTCAGCATTAGTTTGACATCAATAGAAACTTGAACCAATTTCACATTAGATGTATGACCTTGGTCAAGTCACTTAATTGCTGAGTCTCTATTACCTCATTTGCAGATGAGACCAGACAAAGTGATCTCTAAGGTTCTTTCCAATTTGAACATTTTTATGTTTGTAGAAAAAAAAAACGCCCTGAAGAGATGATGAGCCCAGAAGATAGTAGCAAATAGAAACATTTACCTGAGAGTATTTGCCTAGCAGAGATCAGTAGAGCAACATGTTCAGAGTAGATGCCACAGAGCATCTTCATGAAATGAGCAGAGATTTGGGGCACACGGATGACCTCGCCATCAGTAGAGCACCTCACTCAGAGACATGCTATATCAAGGCTAAGAGCAGATCCATTAAGAACACAATATCACCAGAAGAATTCAGAGGTTTTATGGTGTCAGAGGTGAGTTACCTTTCCACCTATGTGCCCAAGTCACTCATGTTCCCTTACGTGCTTCTTATGGGGGGGGGGGGATCTCAATGCCTACTCATTCCTCTCATTGGTGGTATTGATAACACCCAAGTGATGGGCCCAGTTACACAGATAGTAAATGGAAGAGTCAAGCCCAGGTCCTCTGATTTCCAATCTAGAACTCTTCACACTATGCCATACTGTTGAGGTCTTCCAATATATTCTTGTTTGCAGATAACATTCTGATCAAGTCCTGGAAGATTTCAGTACCTGCTAAATGAGATCTATAATAAGTCAGAAAGAGTCAAGCCTAGCTATCCACAGAGGATTAAAAAATCAATAAAGAATGTCCTCTTGTCCAGATTATGATGTACAATCAGATGGACAGCCATAGGACTGGCTCATCAGTGCATACGTCTAGGACACGCAATGCAAATGGACAATAAGCTGGACCCAGATTTGAACAAAGGATGTCGTGCAAGGGTCAGATTGCTCCTAGAAAACTGTGCAATGCTTTAAATGACTTCAACTTTCTCACTAAAACAAAAGATCCTTTTTAATATCAATACTCTTCTAGTAAGGCTAAGTAGTTGTGAGTCATGGAATATCACTTTGTCCAACGAATTCAAGTTATAGGTCATCCAAATGGCAACAAAGAGTGTGCATGATGGGTATGAGTAGGCTGCAACATATTGCTGATTAAAAAAATCTCACAAAAGAAATGACATAAAATAAATCATCAGAGATATTTGAGCACCAAAGGAAGTGGGTCAGTCATATAGGAAATGAGAGAACGGATAAGGTGCTCCATGTTTTTTCCCCACATAATATCACCCAATCTAAGGGAAGGCCTCCAGCAAGCTGAGTGCACTCACTATGGAGGACTTACAGAAGGAAATGGAAAAGCATCATATAGATTCAAAAGGCTTGGACCATTTATGGCATGAGACATCAGAAGAAATATCTGTAGCTATGAGATTTAAAAAGACATTAAAGCAGAAGAGTATAGTGGTATGGTTCTTTGAGTGTGTATTTTCTCTCTATTTAGGCATGTTTGATGATAAATGGGCTAAATAGATTCAAGGTCAGGTTAAAATAAACATCAAGAATAGCCTGGAAGGAGGAAAGAAATCAAAAAAGGTCAGCATTCAGTGTGATAGGTGTAGAAAAAAGGAAGGGAGGGAGGGAGGGTGAAAAAGAGGAAAAGAAGGAAGGGAGGAACAAAGGGATGGAGGAAAGGATGAAGGAAGAAAGGGAAGAAAGAGAGAGAGGAAGGGAGGAAGGAAGGAAGGAAGGAAGGAAGGAAGGAAAGAAGGAACGAAGGAAGGAACGAAGGAACGAAGGAACAAAGGAACGAAGGAACGAAGGAAAGAAGAAAACAAGTATTTGAACCATAAACCATGGCAGTTGAAGTTGTTAAGGAACCAGGAGGTAGGATGTTGAAAGAGGTCAAGGGTTTAAATGAAGAAGAAAACTTTGAGCCAGGTGCTAAAAATATTAAGGAGGATGAAAAGTGACCTGTAGGTCCATAGATGAGAACAACAAGGACCTGGAGAAGATAGAATGAGTTTTAAAGGAACAAATTTGGCTGCTGAATGGTAATGTCAGAAGAATACCTGAGAGCTGTAGCAGCAAATAAGGAAAATGCAAAAACTTCTTCCTGATCTTTTTATCAAGGGGTACAAGAGAAGGAGAAATAATCTTTGGAAAAATATGGAGCATCCAGGAGAAATGTAGGTTTCAGTTAACATGGACAAAAGACAGAAGGAATGCAAGAGGCATAGATCTAAGATCATGGATCTTGGGTAGCTGGGCAGAACAATGGATAGAGCATTGAACTTGGAGTGAGAGTGACATGAGTTCAAATCCTACATCATACCATTACCAGCTATGTGATCCTGGTCAAGACACAACTTTTTTCAGTCCTAGTTTGTTTACCTACAAAACGGAGATAAAAATAACTAATCATAGAGTTGATTATGAGGATCAAATATATACAAAGCTCTATCTAAGTGTGAATTGTTATTATTACGAGATCATCTAAAAGGAAACTGAGTCTCAGAGAGATTAAAAACAACTCAAGTCGTAGGAAAGTCTGTTTTTTAACTCATGTCTTTCACTGCACTACAATAGAGGAGGCTTCCACAACCATTGGAAGCCACTGGTGGCTCAGTTGAAAGAGCTCTGAGCCTGCAGTCAGGAAGACTGAGAGTTCAAAGTTGCCCTCAGACCCTTGCTAGCTTTGAAACTCTGGGCAAATACCTCAGCCTCTGTCTGCTTCAATTTCCTCAACTTGAAATGGGCATCATAATACACCTCACTTCCCAGGACCGTTGTGAGTGTCACATGAGGTAGTATTTGTAAAGCATTTATCACGGTGCTTTAGGAAGTGTTTAATAAATGATTCCTTCCTTCCTTCCAGAAGGTTCAGTAAAAAAAAATAAAAGAATAAAAAGGAGGGGAAATATTAACAGTAGGGACAGTCATACTCTGGCTGCCTTCCTTGTTGATTCCAAGATGATTCTGGCCACCTGGAAGGAGGAAAGAAATCAAAAAAGGTCATGGAAGTCATCATGGAAGTCATTAGGCAGCAGCAGGGGTGGGGGTCTGAGTGGACCAGGACAGACCAAGTCTCACCACAGTGGGAAGGTGGATTAAGAGAGGAGCATGGCAGGCACAACTGCCCTTGGCCAGTA
The DNA here is from genome assembly GCA_028646575.1 of Pseudocheirus occidentalis. NCBI lineage: Eukaryota > Metazoa > Chordata > Mammalia > Diprotodontia > Pseudocheiridae > Pseudocheirus > Pseudocheirus occidentalis. The sequence continues at coordinate 7,791 of JAQQSW010006529.1, read as the reverse complement.
GATCGCCACACTGGAGACAAGGAGTGGAGGGGAAGAGGGAGGAGAAGTATAAGGAGAAGTAAGGGAAGAGGAGTTATTCCCCCTGCCCCAATGTTGTCTGGGACTTAGCCCCCAAAACATGGACACCTACAATGTGGGCACTTGGAAGTCCTGAGGTAAACATTCAAAATTTTTATAGCCCAAGGTACCTATCTGAACAATACTTTGAACATTAATCAATAAAATCCGATTTTTTTTATTAAACAGTAAACTAATGACTATTGTTTCTTCACAGTTTAAATGGCTCCTTTAGTCCAATATTCACAGTATTCATCAGTATCATTTATCTGAGGAAGCAGAAATGGTATTTAAGTGAAGAAGTGAGCAAAAGCTGTCGGACGTGACCAAATAAATAAAAATCCACCAAAGTAATAAAAACAAATCTCATTGTCTGAATGATCTTTACCTTAGGAAAATGCTCATTTCAAGTATTAAAAGAGCATCAACTTATCAGAATTAGGGTCACTGAGAAACTGAAAACCACCATTAATGTTTCTAAATTACATTTTTTACCTTATTTTAATAGAATAACAGTACAGAAGGACTCAAAGTCCTAAAACAGCCCAACATCTCTGGCTTTATGTTTTTATCCCATTGATTCTCTATTTAAACACAAAGGAAAAGATTGGTAAAGTGCTCAGATGGAGGGACAATGTAGTCAATGAACATTTATTAAGCACCTTATTATACACAGCTACTGTAGGAGGCACCGGAGACACAAAAACAGCTGAGGAGCTTGCAGTCTAATGAGGAAGACAGTAAGCAAGCAAACACGGACAAACAAATTGTATGCAAGATAGATATGAAATCATTGAAAGAGGGAAAGAGGGCTGAGGAAGGGCTCCCTGTGGAAGGCTAGATTTCAGCTGGCATTTGAAGGAGTCCATGGAAGCCAGGAGGCAGAGATGAGAAGGGAGAGCATTCTAGGTGTGGAGGACAGCCAGAGAAAGTGCCAGTGCCAGGAGATGGAGCATCTTGTTCACAAAACAACGAACGAGGTCAATGAGAATGAATCAGAGAGTACACGTGGTAAGGAGTAAGGTGTAAGGAAAGGTAGGATTGCTGTGGATGTGAAGGACTCTGAATACCAGAGGATTTTGTATTTGTTTTTCTTATTTTGTATTTGTATAGAATAAGGTGACACAATGGATAGCATGCTGGACCAGGTGTCTGGAAGACTCATCTTCCTGAGTTCAAATCTGGTCACAGACCCTAGCTATGTCACATTGGGCAAATCACTAAACCCTGTTTGCCTCAGTTTCCTCATCTGTAAAAAGAGCTGAAAAAGGGAAAGGCAAACTACTGACTGTTTTCTTTGCCAAGAAAACCCCAAGAGAACTTACAAAGATTCAGATACAACTGTGTATTCTACACAGAAATGAGGACCCTAGAAAAGGGTCCTTTACCATATCCATTACCATAACTGTAATTGCATTGCTTTCAATATTATCTAGGAAATCAGGCAGTTATATTCCAAAACATATGGATGTTTTGTTTCTCCTATACCCCTGACATTTTCTTCTCTGACTTGGAAATTTGTATACAAAACTTCCCAGGTGGTAGGTTTTCCTCCAGCCCAACCTTTTCATATCCTCTTTTCATTCCCATTCCCCAGGGATATTAGAAAGAAATGTAGACTCACCTCAGTTTTTGCTGGCACATGGAATTATCTGACAACCAGCTATTTGTGAGGATGATGGGCAAATGAGTAAGGTGTGAATGGGTTGATATTTCTAATCAAATGATTTGATTATTTGCTTTATTTAGTTATTTATGTATTTATTATTTATTTGCTGATCTTGATTTATAATATAATTTTGCTTTTTTTTTTAATGATGGCTTGCATCCTCTGGAGGCTATGTTAGGACATCCCCCTTCCCCACCAAAAACATTTTTGAACTTGTCAAACTGACCAGTAGTGGACATTAGTCAATTGTATATTTGATTTGGTTTAACCATAGAACATAGAGGAGGATCTACTACACATTCCATTTGATAGCAGATAGAAGATTGCCCTTAGCAGACCCTGAAAATTCGCCAGGTTTAGCAGGCACTATTCCCACAACGCATTTTGATCATCATGAATATGGCTTTTAAAAGAGATAGCAAAAAAAAAAAAGCTCAAGTTGAGGCCTTAGATTATCTCTGAATTTCATTTATCTATATTATAGAAGTCTCCCATGTACAGAGATAATTCAGAGTGATGCTGCTTCTCCTAGGAGATGAAAGCTCATTTGGAAGAAGTAAGAGCTGATGAGAAAAGAAGAGATCTGGGGAAAGGTGATCTATGGAGAGTTCTGTGGACCCATCTTTGCCCAGTACTTCCTTTTGCAATCAGGGTGAAGGAAAAAAAAGTGATAAGAAATAGAAGCTTGAAGCTTTCAGTCTCTTCTTTGCCTTTAAAGGTGCAAAGGATGCTCTGTTGTGGGTTTTGAACTCTTGACCCCTGATCATTATCAGGTAAAAACCATATCCATTACCATAACTGTAATTGCATTGCTTTCAATATTATCTAGGAAATCAGGCAGTTAAGAGTTGGGCTTTTTATCTCTGTTGAAGAACAATTACTTCTAAAAACTTATTATCTTGAGTGAGAGAATGATTTTGCTTCATTCTGTTCAAGAGGCAAGCATATTGTTTTTAAACTGGGTTTTTTTGGGGGGGGGAAATATATTTAGTTACTTTAACAACAAAATGTCTTATCACAGATGTAATTTCGCATGATAGAAATGCAAATTTTTCCCTCCTCAAAGATTAACTCACTTCTTTTTTTAAGGGATGATCAGTATTTTACCTGGCAGGGGGATGATAAACCCAATTTGGCTGCATGCATGTTTTGTCTTACAAATCTCAGCAATGTCTATACTTTTCCTCTTTGCCTATGGGAAAAAGCTGCTTAGATCCATTTCCTTCTGTTTTCCTCCTTCTGCATGGATCAGAACCATCAATACATGCATGTGTATATATGTGTATATGTGCGTGTGTGTCCCATGAAGTAACATTACATCTTCACTTACAAGGAGTGACAATGACAGAAAGAATCTGAATTTGTAAACTGATCCCACTCTCATATATGGACCCTGGTCTCAGGAGACGTCTATAAATTGACTTAATGTCAATCAACAATTTGCAAATTAGTCAACTTTGCCAATTTTGACACAGAGGTCGTGATGTATTTGTTCATTTAAGTGATGGCAGCTACCCTTATTATATGGCTGCTATAAGAAAAAATGTGTTAGGTCTGGCTAGGTGATTGGTTTTATCTGTGTTAACTCTTTGGTTTTCAAGGCTAATTATTGAGTATAGAGTTTGGGGAGTGAGAGGGTTAGGAAAAAAGAAGAATCTTTAATAATAGAATATTTATGAATGTTAAAAAGTGGGTTTTCTTTTCATATTTCTGTCTAAATTTGCCTACATATACTATTACTTTATTCAGAAATGCATAGTCTCATCCCAAAAGACTCATGATGGAAAGTGCTATCCACATCCAGAGAAAGAACTATGGAGTCTGAATGCAGATCAAAGCATTTTCTCTTTTTTTGTTGTTGTTTTTTTTGTTTCTTGTGGTTTTTCCCTTTTGCTCTGATTCTTTTTTCACAGCATGACTAATGTGGAAATATGTTTAACATGATTGTACATGTATAGCCTGTATTAGATTGCATACTGTCTTGGGGGAAAGGGGGGATTTTAGACCTCAAAATCTTATAAAAGTGAATGTTGAAAACTAAGAATAAGTAAATAAATAAATTTTTTAAAAACGAATTCATAATCTCTGAATATACTTGGTGGGGGAAAGTGGAGGGGTACAGAATAGTTCAATACTATTTTGGACTATAGAAAGTATTAGTCATAGTTAGAGTAATGTTATATTGATCTGAATTTATGTTTGAAAACCAAAAATGTGCCCAAACTCACTTGAAATATCTGGAGGGAAAATGTTTTTATGACTCAGAATTTCAACTAGCTTTGAGCAAATCTTCATCTTGGTAGCCTTGGTTTGAAAATAAACTGTGGCTACCTCCTCCATAAGCATCTGCATTACCTAAATGCAACTGAAGTAAGCTTAAAGATATTGGAGGGGAGAGAGGAAAAAAGCTAGGCTGACTCTATATAAAGTATGCAATTAAATGTGAATGTTTTTGTGCTTTAGCAAAACTAAAGCTGCTTCCATGATCAGGAAGGCAAAGGAAACGGATCTATGTGGGTCAAGAAGGCAGCGGCTCCTGCAAACTCCCATTAGAAGATCACCACTCTCATCTCCCACTTTGAGGCTATCTGTTGGGAGCAGATAATAGAAAAGAGACCCAGAATCTCCATGTTGAGAGTTGTACTGGCTCGTTCTATTGTGATAATTGAGCTAAATATTTTGAAAAGAGAGAAAGCAAGATAACAAGGTTGTGGACGATAACCTTTGTTGTAGGGCAGTGTAACCATTGAGTCTGGTCATCTGGATGGCTTTCCCTGAATAACTCTGCTGTGCTTTCCTGTGTTCAATATTTCCCTGGATAAAATTGTGTATAGCGGACTGTATGGTAAGCTCCTTGAGGTCCTAAGTGTATCAGACATCCAAGGAGTGAGCAACGTTGCAACGTCAGCAAGAGCCGCGCAAGAGCCGCATCCGTGCCAATGCCCTCTGGCCCTTCCTTATTCTCTTGGGTGTAGCTATTTCAGGGAGTGTCAAAGATGCTGACAAAGGGTTCTTTGCTCAGGTACAGACTAGACTATATACCCTTTGTGGTTGTTTCAGCTACTATAAGATTCTAGGATGATCAAGAAGACCGAATTTCTGGTCAAGAATTGTAGATCATAGGTTTATAATTATAGAAGTGGAAGGGAGCTCAGGGTCCATTTAGTCCATTTTCCTCATGTTCCAGATGATAAGACTGAGCTCCATGGAGGTTAAGTGACTTCCCTAAAGTTACACGAGTAGTAAGTGAAAGATGGGTCGATCTTTCAGTGCAACTCTAAAGCATTAACATAGATCTCAAATAAGTCATCCCAAAAGAAGCTGTGGCATTTTCTTTCAGCTTTCTTCTCTGTATCTGTCTGCTCTATTAACACAGATCCTGAGAGCCTCCCACCAGTAAGAGCATGGTAAGGAGGGAAATACACACAGAGAACGCAGTTAGCATCATTGGGATATGAATAATTGAAGAGGTTACACATAATTTAACCATCAAAGAAAGCTCACTTATTTTATTTGGGTTTATTTTCACAACAAAATGTGTTTAATACTTTTTAAAAATTAAATAATGAAAAAAGAAAGAAATTTAAAAATTAAGCAATGAAGTCAGATATCAGATGGGGTTAATCAGAGAAGACTTCCTGGTTGAGTTGACATCTTTTACTAAAGAATCAAGTCTTGAAAGAGGTAATAGACAAGTATTGGAGGAGAAGAGATGAGTAGAGAGGGTGCACTCTGGGAAGCAAATGACATAAGCCAAAGCTAGCACATAGTAGGCTGCTATTAGGAAACAAGGAGGATAAAAGATCAGATGACAGGAATGGATGGTCCTTTTGGATAGTAACTACAGTAAAACAAATAAATAAATAGACTGATTTGTCAATTTTAGGTTTATAAAATGTTTTCCTCACAACAACCCTTTGAGGTAAGGGTACAAGTTAACTATTCTCATTTTTCAGATGAGGAAGCTTTGAGTGGGAGAAATGAAGTAATTCACCCTTGGTCACACAACTAGTGTGACCCACTTAGGTTACTACGCTGGTAGAAAAAAATAGTTACAAAACAAGGTGTTTTTACATGGTCTGAGGGTAAAGAACAATACCACCTGGGAAGGGTTCAGAGGACAGAAAGATGTGCAGTTGAATTGTACTTCTGTACTGTACTGTACTATACTAGAGTATAGATCAGATAGAATGAGATGGGATGAGATAATATGGAAAAGGGAGAATTATTCTATAATGTGGAAGGTCTTGAATGATAGTAAAGGAGTCATAGGGAGGATTTGAACCCAGTTCTCCTAAATCCAAATACAGTATCATTTCCAATACCACATTGCCAAGAACAACAAACATCTACTGGGTATCTAGTATTTACAGAGTGTTGTACTGGGTGCTGAAGAAGATAATGACTTCATTGAGATTACAGTCTAACACCCTTGCAAAAATCTATAATAAACACAGCTACTGAGTATCTACTGTTTACAGAGGACTATTCTAGATACTGAGGAAGATACAGTTTGGATTTGATATGGTCCGTCTCTCCATTGAGATTACAGTGCAGCTGTAGGTTAAGGCAGTCCTACAAATATCTACAGTACATATTACAGAAATAATTAGAGAGCTGAGAAGCAATCTTGGTATAGTAGGTAGAAAGCTTGCCTCTGAGTCAAGAAGGTCTGAGTTATCTAACCCTTCTAATATATACTGACTGTGTGAACATGGACAAGTCACTTAAACTCCCCAGTGACCCCAGGAAACTAGGACTGTCAGCTGCAGAGATAGTTTTAATCTTTTTCGGTGAAGAGACAAGATTTGCTCACTTGGAGGCCCACACATAGTTTGAATCACAAGCCTGGTGTAAAAAAATAGAGTTCAAAATAAGGTGTTTTGAGGGCAAATCACAATACCACCTGGGAAGGGAAATGGGGAGATAGGAAAGGCTATTTGGAGATGGCATTTTGAATAGGAATGCAGCAGCTAAAGGGAGAGAGGGAGAGAATTCTAAGCAAGAACTGCATAAGCAAAGGATAGATGTCTGTTCAGAAAGTACAGATGGACTAGAGTATGCTATGTACAGAATGACATGATATGAGATAATAGTAAAAACAAAGTTACTCCATAAGGTCCTTAATAATAGCAAAGAAGTCTGAAATTTCCTTGGCTGACAAGATGATTTTGGAACAGAATAGTAATATGACCTGATCTTCTTGTAAGATTATTTGGGCAGTAATACGAAGGGTGAATTGGGAGGGAGAAAAATTGGAGACACAGAAACCAATAAGGAAGCTATTACAAAAGAGCAGGTGGGTGGCAATGAGCCTGTACCAGGTGGCAGCAGTGGGAATAGAGATGAGAAGATGGATGGGAGAGATATTGTCTAGGTAAAATTGACAAGATTTGGTAATTGACTGACTCTTCTCCCTTCCTCACCTTTTATGTCCAAAGATAACACCAAGGTTACAAATAAGGAAGAAAAAGTGAAGACAAGAATGTGATAGGCAGAAATAATTGAATTAGAAGGAAGAATAGGGGCAGCAAGGTGGCACAGTGAGTAGAGCACCAGCCCTGGAGTCAGGAGGACCTGAGTTCAAATGGGGCCTCAGACACTTAACATTTGACACTTAGTAGCCGTTTGACCTTGGGCAAGTCACTTAACCCTGATTGCCCTGCTCTCCCCCTCCAAAAATCAAAAAAAGAAGGAAGAACAGATTTGTGGGGAAAGACGATGAGCTAGTTCAGAGCCATGTTAAGTGTGAGGTATCACTGTGACATCCCAGTGAAACTTATCTTAAATGTGAATGGAGATGTAGGTCTGTAAATCAGAGGAGAGGTTAGGATTGCTAATAAGATTTGCAGGTAATCTGAGTAAATCCTGGGTTCCCAGTGTAGAGTCCATAAACTTAGTGGGTTTTTTAAAATATTTTTATAACTTGTTCAGCCATTCCCCAATTGATAGGCATCCCCTAAGTTTCCAGTTTTTTGCCACCACAAAGAGAGCTGCAATAAATATTTTTGTACAAATGGGTCCTTTTCCCACTTCTATGATCTCTTTGGGATACAACCCCAAAA
>JAQQSW010006528.1:0-13929 GCA_028646575.1 Pseudocheirus occidentalis | reverse complement strand
ACTGGGGTTTTTACAGCTGCTGGAGCTATTAGGAGGCTGCTGCAGCCCTCACCAGCTTTGGCTCACTGAAAATGCACCCCAGGACCACCACTGAAGACCACGATCCAGATCCAGGCCATTTAACGCAAGAGCACTTAGCTTCTAAATGTGATCAATTGTCCCCCCTGTAGTCTGCAGGCCAGGAGCCATGTGGAGGTGGCTGCAGGGCTGCTCCTTCTGCCACTTTCTTTCTCTGGATGCAGTGTAGCTGGATCCTCTCCCCCAAATTTAGCTGAGTTCCGCTGACCTTTCACTTGATCCTTGTTTCTTATGGCTTGATAAGTCTGGAACCTGCCACAGCTGCCACTGATCCAGTCTCCTAAAGACTCCAGCTGTGGCTCATACTGGCTGCCCCTTTGGCCAAGACACAGTTTCAGGCTGGGCTGTGCTCATCTCCCATTGCTGTGATGAGCCCTTCTTGCAGAGCTTCCTTCAGCGGGAGATGTGTTTTTCTGTTATTTTTATGAGTTTTGTCCTCTAAAATTTGTTTAGAGTCATATTTTATGGGTATTTGACGTGGCTTTGTGGAAGCTGCAATACCTTGCTGCTTCTACGCTGCCATCTTCACAGGCTTCTTATGTTGTAGTGAAAAAGTGTTATAGTGTTCTTGTGGTGGAAACCCTGAAATATAACTAAATACCTAGTAGAATTATCTTAAAGCAATATTCTTCTGCTTCCACTTGACCTTAGAGAAGGAAAGACTTGAAAATTTTAGCAGCATTTAGGATCATAAGTCCCAGATCTAGAACTGGAAGGATCCTTAGAAATTTTCTAGACCAAAGTCCTCATTTTTAAAATTCCTTTCAGCTCTAGATCTCTTCTTTATGATTTTCCATAAGAAACATGTCCAAGGACAAACTTGGGTGCATACAACCCATATGTGGGAAGTACAATGTGGTTCATAATTCAGCAAAAAAGATTGAGCGGACAGATAGGCTGAAGCAGAACCAAGAATAGTTAGTGTCCCGAAAAGTTCAAGACTATTGAGTCTTTGAGAGAAGGGGGTGGTCAAAAGCATCAGATCAGATCCTTACCTTTCTTCTCTGTAGTTTATGACACTATTGTCCTACCCTCTTCTAATGAATACCTTTATACCTCCACTTCATGGATACTCCACTCCCTCAGTTCTTCTTCCAGTCTGTAATCTCTCCATTGTCTCTTTCACTGATCCCAGTTTTCTTCTTGACTCCTTAATGTGTGATCTTCCCCAAGATTTTCCCTCTTCTCTCTCTGTACTTCTTTTAGCTATTTTATTCACTCCAATAGCATAAAGTACTAGGTTCTCTGTAACATATCTTGATTTATTCCTTCCTCCGTCTTCCTAGTGCCTGTACCTTGTAAGTAGTCCTTGAGGGTAGAGATCCTATCACTATCAAAGTTTAACACCTACCTGGATTTAACACGGTATTCCACACAGAAAAGACACAAGACATATTTATTATGTCACATTGCTTTCATGTGTGATTCTACATACAATTCTGAATTCAGTTCATTGCTCTTCTTCAGCATTGCCCAAGATGTGTGCATCATGGGCTAAATCAATGAGCAGCTTGTTGCATTCTGGTCAATATGGATTTGTCATCAATTTTCTTTTTGTATTGAAGCCATATTATGTTGGCTTTTTTTTAATGATTCTGGATTTCATTGAGAAGGCTTTATTTTGGGGCATGGAGTAAGACATTTATGGGAGGCTGAGCCATGTCTGTTTTTATTCAGAATCCTTGGATGGAATGATGTCCAACTCCAAAAGAAATCTAATAATTGTAGGTGATAGCAGTTTTTCTTTTGGAAACTGTTATGGCAGAATCCATCTTCTTCCATCACAATAGAGCTGGACCTCTTGGAATCCCTTTCATAAAACTGGTGGGAATTGTAGATTTAATGTCAAAAGAGAAAAGAAAAAACTCATTTGCTTCTTGGTCTTCAGGTTCATCACTGATTTGTCATTACATAGTCCTTGGTATCACTGGCAGGTCTAGACATATGTAAAAATAAAGGAGAAAGTGAGAGACAGTGGCAGGGGTGTTGGGTGTGCTCTGTTTTATGGTCCTATAGATATAAATTGAGAAAAGTGGCAGGAGGAAGAAAAAAAGTAATATTAGAGTGACAGTGACACCACTCATTGCTTTTATGGCCATCCTAGGTAAAGATGTTTATAAGGGATCTCCCAAAAGCCAAAAGTACATTATTAACTTAAAACTGCACTGAGGCTTTTGAGACATCATCTATATAAAACACGAATTTTTAACATGGGGCCTATATTTTTTTTAAATTTTGATTTGACTTGTTATTTCTGTAAAGTTTTAATTAAAAAATATTGAACTTTAACATTTGGATGTATCTGTTTTCTTTTGTCATATTATATAATTTTTAAAATATTTAAAACATTATTTTGAGGAAGGTTCTCTAAGTTTCACCAGACTGCTAAAGGAGTCTACGACACACAGAATAAGGATAAGACTTTCTGAGAGGACAAAGTCTGCAGTGAACTGTTAGATCTTCAGTTTAAAATTTGTTGATTTCCTGTTCAGTTTTAAATTTATTTTTATTATTTATTTTGCCAGAAGCCTCCCAAGTCTTCCCCCAACTGAACTGTTCTGGGTAGAGATAGCCCAAGTGACTTTTAGCCTCTCGGATTCCTTTTTGTTGATATTTTGAACTGAACATGAGGAAGGGGCCTGGGGAGGGAGCTTTACTGGCAAAAGATAAGGTGTTCTCTCTGCCTTTGGTCCAAGATCTGAGTTTTTATGTAAAGGTAGTAGCTATTATATATACAATGTATTCCAAAAAACCGGAAGAAAAATTAGGCAGCTAGTGTGATAAGAGGGATAGAATTTTAGAATTTGCTGTTGATAGAATTATTTAAAAGGCCACATGCCATTTCTCTTTATTATTCTGCTTCTTTTAATTCAGATCCCATTAGGTAGAATATAAATAGTGGAATGAAATGCAAGCTACAGAATAAACAGCAGGATATCATCGAATATGAAAATCATTCCAGTACCTTAGATGGGAGATCTAATTACTTCTATGGACCACTTATCTAATCTTTCCTCTCCTCTGTATTATTTAGTATTGGGTGGTATAATTGAAACAAGTAGGATATTAATGCTTGCTTTCAGATGGTAATGTGATTGGCTAGCCATTAGCAATCTTTATACAAATGTCAAGACCTGTGTGACTCACATAAGCCAGGTTTCTCTGAACAGCAGGGTAGCTGGCTGTAACAAGACCTTGTTAACCTTTTTTTTTTCTATTTCTGGATTTACCACTGGAATCACAATACCTTTGATTCAGAAACTGGAGGCAACAACTCTTCATTATTGTTCTTTGACACCTTGGGAAAGATTCTATTCCCAGAGAAAGAAAGTCTGATAAAGATGAATAGTTATAGAGGAATGAGAACCCTATGGTAAGGGTCATTATATTCTTAAAAATTAAACCAGAATGTATTAACTTGGAGCATTCTTAAAGAATATCATGTAATAAAAAGGAGGTACCTGAAAGTGGAAACAAAACTCCTTTGAACTTACAAGAGAAGTGGGGTGGCCAACATCTTGGTTAGAGGCCCATCTTTTAGTCAGAAATAAAATCTTACAATTCAATTGAGTATCAAGTGAGACAAATTTGTAAAGCACTTATTTAGTACAATGTCTGGCCAATAGCAGACATTATATATGTGTTTATTTTCTTCCCCCTTCCTTTGCTTTGCCTCTATTCCATTTACTCTCACAAAAGTGACATTCATACAGAGCTGTAACGTACTCAGTTCTAGCTGGCTCCCTATAACAATTCATTAAATTTTCAGTGCAACCATTGATATCTCAGAAATCAGCAAAAGCTACAAATCACAGCTGGATTTATTCTTTTGTTGATTGTCTAGACTTCAGAAAGTGATGCAGAAAATGCTAACAAGGCAGACTAAATAGTGTTGAAAGTACACTTTTCATTTTCTTCCGCAAAATTGTTAAATATTTACCAATTTACCCATGTGTTCATTTATGAATTTTCTTTTGTGTGTGTATATGTGTGCATACCTTAAAACAATCAATCGATTTGCATGTGAAATCATGAGTTTCTGTTATGTACAATTTGTTCTTAAAAGTGTATTTTGAATTGAACCTGGGTAGTAAAAAAGAATGCTGTTTTTATCCTCTTCTGAATTCCTTTCTCTGCTTCTGTGTAATCTTCAAAATGTTTTATAGATACTCTTTTCTTTTGCATTCCTGTCACTACCCACAAACTTCATAACTTCCCTCCTCACTACAACAGATAGAATCCCTCCCTTGTAATAACTCACTAGAGTCAAGGAAAATCAAATCAGCACATTGTCCATGTTTTAAAATGTCTTGTCACTTTACCACTAATTTATCACCTGCATGCCAAGAGGGGTGGGAAAAGGCGTGATTCATCATTCTTCATTCAGACTTCTGAAGTCATAATTGGTCTCTCTCTTGATTTATCAAGTGAGTCTCTACTATAAAAGTTAGAACAAGTATGTAAGAGTAAAATCTGTTTTCAGTCGTATTCCTTATTATTTATGTTTCTTTTCATTATCCGTGTACTTCGACACTTCAAGCATCAATGATTTCTACTACTTCCTCTGCTTGTGTAGATCCCAATTTTCTCTAACATGATCTTTGAGAATTGTTCTGTGTGTGTATAAACACACACATGTGTATACCGATATCTATATCTATCTATATATACACACACACATGTGTGTGTATATATATATATATTCATAAATATGTGTGTATATATATACAAACTGTATGTATGTGTGTATTGTAAATTCTCTGCTCAAGCTGGGATGAGCCTCTCTGAATTCTACTGGGCTGACTATCAGGTGATAGATGTTGCATCACCAAATCCATGCTTGAACCTTTCCACTTTGGAAGAAGCTTTCAGATCTTGTTCTCTTATGGCATAGTTTTGAGAATTCTGTGTCACTTTCATGCCATGATGAGGTATCAGAATAGAATATATTTGTCATTGTCATTCAATTATTTATCAAAATTTTAATCAGAAAATACATAACCTGGGAATAAAAAACCTGGAGTATAGTTCCTATTCTTCCTTTAACTAATAAAATGATAATAGAATATGCAGTTCTTGATGTCAGGAACATCTTTTTAATAATTATTTATCTTTTTCCCAATACCAAGGGGCAGCCAGGTAGTGCAGTGGGTAGAGTCCTGGGCTTGGAGTTAGGAAGATTCATCTTTGTGAGTTCAAATCCAGCCTTAGATGCTTAAGCTGTGTGACCCAGAGCAAGTAACCTAACCCTGGCTGCTTCAGTTTGCTTATCTATAAATAAGCTGGAGAAGGAAATGACAAACCACTCCATTGTCTTTACTAAGAATACCTCAAGTAGGGTCACAAATAGTTGGACACAAGTGAAACCCACTGAACAACAACAAAGCTGCTTAGTAAATGCTTGCTTAATTATTATACTAGTGGTATGGCCTCAGTCAGGTAGCTTAATTTCTTTGTAAAATAAAGACATGAGGCTAGATGATCTCTAGGGACCCTCTCTCCAACATTAAAATCCTAGATGAAAAAAATATATGTATATATTTTGGAAAAGACAGTACTAACTGAAGAGTAGAAGTAACATTACCTTTTAAAAATCATGCAACCATAAATAAAAACTCAATAAAGGAAGGAAAAATGGGGCACCAGTATAAAACATCCCTAAACCATAACTGGCAGTAAGATTAAAATGAATCATATCGCTGGAGGTGGGGATTGGGGCAGGTAAAGGGAAGCAACAGGATGCAATGATATATCTCAGGTACCAATACTGTGTACGTAGTAGGCAGTGAGTCACCTGCCTCAAGTCTCTCTATATTCCAATCTATCCTCCATTTTTCCACTAAGATGACTTTCTTAAAGCACTGATCTGATTATGTCACTTCCCCTACTCAATAAACTCCAGTGGCTCCCCATGCTATGCTTGGCATTCAAAGTTCTCCATAACCTAGTCCCCTCCTACCTTTCCAGTCTTCTTAGACCTCCCCAATACATTCTCCTCTATCCAGTGACTCTGGTGTCTTGGTTGTCCCACAAAATAAGACATTCCACCCCTCAGCTCCTGGCATTTTTTTCTGCCTGTCTTTTCATGCCTGCAATGCTTTCTCTCCTCCACTCTGACTACTGACCTTCTTGGCTTGCTTTAAGTTCGAACTAAAAGTCCACTTCTATAGGAAGCCTTCCCAACCCCTCTTTATTCCAGCACTTTCCCTCTGTTAATGATCTGTTTATCCTATATAGCTTGCTTTATATGTATTTGCATATTGTCTGCTCTGTTAGATTGTAAACTCCTTGAGGGCAAGGATTATCTTTTGGCGCTTTTTGGATTCCCAGGGTTTAGTGTAGTACTTGATACAAAGTAGGGACTTAATAAATACATATTGATTACATTTGTTCAAACATTCCTTCACATATCAGCTTTCGGAGGGCAAGCTAGAAGACATATCATAAGATAGTTCTTCAGCTAAAAACAAAACAACACAAAACATATCACTTGTATGGGAGTTAAGTGGACTGAAAGTTCCCTATCACTTCAACAAGGTGATCTGGCAGCCCAAAACATCAATATGATCTTAGGTTGCATCAATAAAGGCAAAAGAGGTCATAGCCCTGCTAGCTATCTCTTTGGTTCAATGTAATTTGTTGAGTTATGTGCATTACATTTTAGGAAGGACACTGATAGTTGAATAAGTCCAAAGTGGATCTGCATGGATGATGACAGGCTTTATTTAGGCTTTGCACTTATACCATATATTTAACATGAAGAAGAGAAGATAAGACCACAATGATTTGAAAATCTGTCATGCCATAGAAGAGTTATATTTGCTCTGTTTGATTTCAGAGGGCAGGCCTGGAACAATGGGTAGAATTTGAAGAGAGGAAGCTATAAGTTCAGTTGGGGGTAGGATGGGGGAAGGAGTAACTTTCTAAAAACCGGAGCTATCCAGATGTAGAATGAGCTGACTAGAGAGGCAATAGATTTTCCATTATTGGAGGTATACAAGAAGAGTTTCTATGATCGCTTCTCAGGAATGTTGTTGAAGGGTTTCTTTTTCAGGGATGGGTGGTGTGAAATGCTCTGTGCCCCTTGGTGCTCTGTGGCCCCTTCTAATTCTTAGGGTCCTGGACTTAAGTCAATTTTTAAGCTAATCTTCCATATCAGTCACCAAATTGCTATACCCAGTTTTGACCACTCAATGCTAAAAATGATATATGGGTGTAGAACCCTGGTCTCCCTTGGTTCTTTGCTTGTATTTAGGTATTGAGATTGGTCCCAACGATATGCTGCTAGTCTATTAGAGCTAATTTGTATCAGCCTGATTTGTACAATAAATAGTTTTCCATTTTCCCCTCCCTTAATGATCTAATCCTTTCTAACCAGTTTTTTTAAATATTGACAACAGGATTAGTACTTCAGTCAACAGATTTTTATTGAGTACCTGCTCTGTACAAAAAAGTTCACTAGGTGTGCAGTGAGATGAAAAAGGGAATGAAATGAAGTCCTCATAGAGCCTTTTATCCAGTAGGGGAGATAGTACAAGTGACCAGATAACCATAATAAAAGTAAGACTGTACTAACTCAGAGTGGTACAAAGTAGTCGAAGAACTCAGGGAGGAGGGGAGGGGGAGGACAGTATCAGAAGACTGGCCAAAAGCATGGATGTCTAAGATTAAAAACAAACAAAAATGTATTTGGGCAATCATGAGGAGTCTAGTTTGGGTGAACCACAGGCTATGTGAAAAGGATTAAGGACAGATCATATTGGAATGATAAGTGGGAAGCAAATTGTGGTCAATCTTAAATGCTTGGGTAAAAGTGAATATTGCTTGGGATCTAGAACATAACATCCAATCATTTAAAGATACTCTTATATATTAAAACCAAAGGCAAATAAACAAGAACCCCATCACCTTTTCTATTTTAATAATAGCAACATTGGATAGGGGGATTCACTTAATTAAAAGCACTCTGATTTCCTACTCTAGCATCTCACACCCTGTAGGTAAAATGAATGCCCAGAGAGATAGAACCATAGGAGGCCAAAAAAGGTCATATGCCCCTAAGTGCCATTAAGGGGTTCCATGCTATCTTACCCCAGATATGAGGTAGATAGATGAAAGTAATGTATTGAGTATATTTACTATGCTAAGTAAAGAACGACCAGATGTTAAATGTCATATTAATCATGCTGACAGATGTATGTGCCAGGCTGGAGCTGTTAAACAGGTTTTTGCTATCTTGCAAGCTCCATGCCATGTGCCTATTAGCCTGAAGGGAGTAATGTAAGTTATGGGACTAGACATGGAACAAGAGAAGCCTTGAAAATGGTTTGAGGAAATAGGTTCACCAGCATTTTGAGTGTTTCTTTCCCAATATGTGCTTCCTTATCGTCATACCTATCCCCAACCCCTTTGCCATGTTCAAGCCTTTAGTTATATACACAGCAGCTCTGAGAGTAACTGCTGACTCGAATAGGGAAGATAATCCTGTGATGTTTTCTTAATTTTCACGTGACTTTTTCCTGACCCAAAGGAAAAATTCAAATTGTACCTGACCAAAATCCTATCTGCTTAGGGTTGGTGGACATCTCCATTTTAATAAAGGGATACAAAGGGTTACAAAGGACCTAAATTCTGGGACTCCAAAAGTATCTTTCCACTGCCATTATAATCCCTTCTTTGTGGAGGAACATGTGAAAAATATTTATATTTGTCTAGTGTTTTATAACTTAAAATGTACTTTCATATCTCGCCTTATCTGTGTTGTCTGCCCTGAGCTACCTAAACTATAACTGATTTGTATTCTCAATTAATAAATAGATTCTATTGCATTTTCTATTATCCCCTGCTTTCTTTCTATCTTTTTGTATATGTGCCCAGAGTTCTAATCAATGGTGTAGCTTCTAAGTTACAAAGACAAGTACGTGGCCCTTTCCCCATATGCTTCCTTAAAGAAAATGTCACAAACTTTCTGTACAAACCAATAGCTTAAGAGAAGAAAGGGCACACGTTCTAGGACACCTGAACCTCGTTTTGAGTACAATTCATATTACTCCGTGCTTTCGTGAACCAATTTAGAGAGGTGAACAGAATCATTGAGAGAAGCAATAATATTTTTCTTAAGTATTTATAATTCAGTTTTACTCTCAACTGGCCAAAGAATTTTACAAACTTTAAAAAGACCCACATGTATAATTAAGACCCACTATAATTCTGAGAGAAGAAACTCACAAATAGAGTGATAGAGTTCATTTGGATAAGATAGGCATGGTCTTCAAGTACTTAGCATAGGTTTTTGGGCACAAAGATCATCATGATTCTACTCAAAGCCAAATACT
The DNA here is from genome assembly GCA_028646575.1 of Pseudocheirus occidentalis. NCBI lineage: Eukaryota > Metazoa > Chordata > Mammalia > Diprotodontia > Pseudocheiridae > Pseudocheirus > Pseudocheirus occidentalis. The sequence goes on along the minus strand of JAQQSW010006528.1, from coordinate 4,516 downwards.
TGTGGCTGCCAGTGGAGTGGGTTACAGACTGACTTGTTCTTGGCAGCTTTAAAATGAAATCTCCGTGCTATGTTAGTATCTGTGAATTAGGAATATCTGTTTATTATGAAATAGACCAGGAAAATTTTTAATCTCCATGAAAGGAACTTGGGCTCAGGAAAGCTTCTCCTATAGCTTCGGGGCCAAAATATCAGAATTCTACCCATTTGGTAAATTGAGGCTGGATTGAAATGACTGAGAAACCCTGATAGACAAATGGTAGAGGTTATTGTTCCTTTTTTCTAATCAGTAGAATGAATTCAGAACCAAAGAATCTCAGAGTTGGAAGAGAACTCAGAGACAATGTAGTCCAAATAAAACAAGATCAAGAATCACCTCTGTTCTGTGGGCACCAAACAGCCATGTAACCCTGGAATGGAGACCTGCAGTGAAGGTAAACCCTCTCTCAGGAAGCTTACTTTTCCCATTCATAAATCTTCCTTTCTGCTGTGTCCTCTAGATCAAAGCAGAAAAAGAGTAATCTTTCTTTCTCATGACAGACCTTCAGATAATTGAAAAGAGTTCATGTCCACTTAGGTCTTTCCTATGGCAAAAACATCCATAGTGCTTTCAACTCACCTTTATATAACATGGTTTCCAATCTTCTCAAGATCCTAGATTGTAGGAAAGGGGAAGGATTGTTTACATTGAAAATAATATGGGTGGGGTGGTACATTATTGTAATCCTTGCTACTGAGGAATCTGAGGCTATTGGATCACTTGAGTTTGGGAGTTCAGAGCTGCAGTGGGTTAAAGGTAATCAGATATCTGCCTTAAATATGCTAACAGTATAGTAAGTCTCTGGAAGCAGGGGACATGCAAGGGGAGCAAGTAGGCTGACCTAAAGAGGAGCAATTCAAGGTTTCTAATGGACAAGTTTACCGTTACTAATCAGGTAGGGCCTGTGTCCTGCTACTACACTCTCAGTCAGGATAAGTCAATGATGATGATGATGATGATGATGATGATGATGATGATGATGATGATGATGATGATGATGATTGTGATGATGATGATGAAGAAGAAGAGGGGGAGAAGGAGTAGAGGAGGAGAGAAGTAGGAGGAGGAGGAAGAAGAAGAAGGAGCAGAAGAAGCAGAAGAAGAAGAAGAAGAAGAAGAAGAAGAAGAAGAAGAAGAAGAACCATAGAAGGTTGGATTTGATTGGTAGAAAGTTCTAAGTAAAACTAGTGTAGACTGAAGACTAGTAACTAGCATGGAACAAATAGAGCTTTATTCAAGAATAAAGGTTCTGAAGGTCGGATGTCTGGCTGACATCCAGATTTCTGTATGTTCATTCCCTCAGGGAAGTGCCATGTTTTCTCCCCATAGAGCTATCTTGTTTTGAGATTATCTGTTGGCCAACATTACACCCAAGAAGTGGTTCCTCTCTCTCCACCAGAGCCTCATCACCATGGAAAGAATTCTGGATTTGGATTCAGAGAATCTAGGTTTAAAGCCTGTCCCTTTTACTTAATCAGTAACCTAGGACAAGTGGCTTAACCTCTCTGGTATTCATTTCTGCATATTTAAAAAGAGGAGATTGGACTAGTTAGCATTTAAGAATTCATCTGTCCCTAAATCTATGATTGTGTGATCCATTTTGTTGGGTGGAATTACTTCTTGTCCCCCCAGTTCCTCATTAGTATAAACTTTGGACCACCCCTTTCCCTTGTATTATTACATTAGTATTCTGAATATCACTTTAATTCTTGGAGTGGAGAGGTTCAGATTACAGTCATATCTCTGTTTTGCTGTCCCAACCTAACCCTTCTGCAGTCAACTGTTTTTTGCCCCAGAGGAAAATATTACTGGTTGTGATTTTGCTGTAAAAGACAAAATGACAAAGTATCCATGAATGAAAAGGAATTATTGAGCTAGTAAGTTCAGGAGATGATAATTAATTGATTACTCAAGCAACAAACATTTATTTATTACATTTTAAATATAAGACACTCTGCTAAGCATTAGACACATAATAACAAGAGTGAAACAGTCTTTGCCCTGAAAGAACTTATGATCTAATGAATGAAACAACATATATGAGTTAATGAAGAATATATACAAATTTAATGCAACTAATTTCAAAGAATGAGATAATATTTGAAATCTCTTTTCAAAACTTATATTTCTGTGTAGATGTCATCATCATCATCATCATTGTTATTATTAGGAGTACATTAGCAGTAAGCAAACATCAAAGACTTTATGAAGAAGGTAGCAGACAAGCTGAGTGGTGAAAGAAACAAGAAGTAGAGACAGGTGAGATTATGTTTCAGGAGGGGGGATAGTCAGTGCAAAGAAATAGGGATAAGAAATATAATCTTATATGTGAGGAATGAGTAGGTCAGTAGGGCTGCACAATTCTAGGAAGGAAGTAACAAGGTTGGAGAAATGGAAAGAATTCAGGTTGTTATGAAATTGAAATGATGAAATAGCTTTTTTTTTCATCCTAGGAGTTATAGGGAAGTACAAAAGTTTGTTGAATAGTAAGGTGACATGATTAGACCTATATTTGAGAAAAATTGCTTTGGGCAGCTACGTAGAAAATAGAGGGATAGGGGCGGCTAGGTGGCACAGTGAAAGTAGCACCAGCCCTAGAGTCAGGAGGACCTGAGTTCAAATGGGGCCTCAGACACTTAACACTTGCTAGCCATGTGACATTGGGCAAGTCACTTAACCCCCATTGCCCTCCAAAAAGCAAAAGAATAAGAAAAAGAAATTTTTGAGGAATCAGGCTCCATGAGACATAATTCAGGGAAAGGAACTATGGTGGTAATTGTTTGAATAGAAAGTACAGAGTGTATATGAACAGTGCTGTGAAGATAGAAATTGCAAGACCTGGCAACTGATTAGTTATGAAAGGTGAATGAGAATCAAGATATGTGCCTAACACTGATGTTTCTAACCTCAAGTGATGGCGAAGTTTGCAAGAGATTTTTTAGGGGTTGTGGGAGGTTGGGAGGAGATAATGAATAGTCTGGTTAGGATCATAGGGAGTTTAAGATCCCTTTTTGGCACATTCAGTTTGAAATGTCCAAAAAGTATTGCTGTGGGGCTGGAGTTCAGGAAAGAGACTAGGACTGGATATATCGATCTGAGAGTCATCTGCATAGTGATATTTTGAACCTTCAGAAGCTGACAAAATCAACCAGAGGGAGATGTAGAGAGAAAAGAGGAGGGTCCATGTAGAGCCCTGAGGTTGGGCGTGGCATGGATGAAGATGTGAGGAAAGGTTGAGGAGTTATTGATAGGAAGGAGAACCAGGAATAGAAAGTGCCCTGACAATCCAAAGAAGAGAGAATATCCAGGAGAAGGTGGTCAGCAGCATTAAAGGGTGCAAAGAGATCTTAAAAGAGCCTATTAAATGTGGCAGTTAAGAGGTTGCTGTTAACTTTCGAGGGAACATTTTCAGGATTACGTAGAGTGAGAGGAGAGCAAGTTGAGGCACTGACTTTAGAGGACTTTTAGAATAAATTTGCCTGATTAAAGAAGAAGAGACATAGATGATAATTAGAATGAGGGAAATCAGTTTTTAAGTTTGTAAGATTGTAGCTATTCAGTTCACTTTGAACAGAACCACTCTGGGAAAAAAAAGCATTTCTCAAGTAGAATATGATCATAAATCTAGAGCAGGAAGGGAGCCAAGCCACCAATTGTGTCATTTCACAAATGACAAAACTGAGGCTCAGATTGGTTAAATAACTGAGCCAAGATCACACAGGTAGATGGCCAGTCAAGAGCCAAACTCAGGTTCTTTGATTCAAAATCCAGAACTCTTTCTATAATGCATATCTGTCCCACAGGTTATTTGTTTTAAGTGGTTACTCAGGAAATTATTTGAGTCTAGACCAGTTCCTGTTATGCATATTCAAATAGAGCATACTAGAAATGATTCTTGTTGGCTATTAAAAAGCCCAGTGGTGGCAATATTTTAAAGAATATTTTCAAATCTGAAGTTTTTAATTATAAACATTATAATTAAATTTAATTCAATTCATTACAATTATTACAATTCAATTATAATTATATATTATATAATATATTCTATATAATATTAATATAATATTATTATAATTATATTATATATTATATTCAATTACAATTCATTATAATTCAATAGCATCAATATTAGCTAAGCAAAATATGAATCATTATAGACAGTAAGTAGCATGGTACAGTAGTGATTGATATAAAAAGGGCAATATAGAACAGATTTGATGGGAAGTTGTAGCCAAGATACCATGCACTACAAATTTATTAAGTGCCAAATTTGTGCAGATAGACTGACCACAGTAGTTGTCATGTAGTAAGTACTTCATAAATACTCTAACTATTATCTATAGAAAAAGAAATGTTCATTTCAAAACAATGCATGAACACTTGTATGAATGAATTCAGAATGGAATAAGCAGAAACAAAACAATTTATACTATAACATCTATAGTATAAATGACCATATACGATTCTAGAGAACTGA
>JAQQSW010006527.1:0-13929 GCA_028646575.1 Pseudocheirus occidentalis | reverse complement strand
CATGTATCTTTGGCTCTGTATGAAATGGTTCTGCAGTAAACAGACTATGGAATACATCCTGGTCTCTTTCCCTCTTTCCTTTATTCAGCTAGAAGCTCTCTCTCTCTCTCTCTCTGTCCCTTTATTTCACTCAGCTGGTAGCTAGGCCCAGATTTGCTAGCCGCAACAGTGTAGTCCCTAGACTATTTGAACTGATACAGAGTGAAATAAGCAGAACCAAGAAAATAACCAAGATAAACAACTAAAAATAATAAACAAATAGAACAAAAAGCCCACAATTGAACACTGGATAAGTATAGTGACCAAGAAACTTGGCCACTGAAAAAAGCTGAAAAAAAAATGTGCCACCCCTCCCTTTGCTAGGAAGGTCATATTTACAAATTAAGGTGACACAAAAATAAAAGGTCAATAACTAAAAGCTTAAAAAATTCAAAACCTCAGTTTTCTATTTTTCACAAAGACGTTCTGTCAGGTTTAAAATTTCATTTCTGCTGGTCTAGACCTGTGAAAAAATAGACACCTGGCTTTCAACAAGTGACTACTGTGCTCAACATACTTGAGTAAGAAGAGGACCACCACCCTATATTTATGCCAAGAATTTCTTGGCAAAGCACTGTCTAGTTAAAAAAAGAAAGTAAGTGAAAGGTAAAGAGGTAAAAGGTAAAGGAGTGAAATGTCAAAACAGAAAATTTTGCAAGACTGGAAACTTCCAACATGCTCAAAGGTGGTAAAAACATAAGAGGCAGCAGAAAAGAACACAAATCATCCAATCTTACCCTAAAACAAAAAGATTCTGATTAAAGTCTTTTGGCAGCATTTTACAAGAAATTCTCAAGTTTTTTTTTTCCAATAGATTCAAATCTACCACAAAAAAAAAAGCTTTAAAATCTGCCCCTTTTTCAGATGAGACTCTGCCAAAAAAAAAAAAAGAAAAAGAAAATGTCAGAACCAGGAATCTTTGGAATTCAAATGCTATTGGAATCTCAACAAGGACAGGTTGTCTGGCTATTTTTTGTGTAAAAAATGGGACTTCTGTAATTTTTCTAGAAAAACAGGTACCACATACACTAGTTTTTTTTTTAAGCAGAAAAATGGTATTTTTAGGTTCTAGTATACCCTGAAGGGATATATTTCTCTAGGCTTTTATACTGGACTGTCTGTTTTGCCCATAAGCATGGGGAGAGTCCCAGGCTTATTACAGGATTTATAGCAGGTAGTTCTACAATCCTCTAGGCCAGGAATGCTTTACCTTTTCTGCGCTTTGGAACGCTCTGTTCATGGTGATCCCCATGGACAACCCCTTTGGCAGCTTGAGTGACACCTAGTGATGGACCCCTTCTCAAAATAATGTTTAAAAAATACATACACACACAGAGGATTAACAAAGGATACCAAATATATTGAAATATGATTATCAAAATATTTTTAAAAACATTCACACACCACAGGTAAGAAGCCTAAGTAATTCAACCCACTGGTTTTATGGAGGAAAAAACTGAGGCCAAGATAGGTTTTGTGACTTGCCTTAAGTTCACATCAAGTAATAAATAGCTGGGTCAGGATTTGAATCCAAGTCTTTTTATTCTAAGCCCAGTGCTCTTTACACTATGCCACACTACTCTCTTTTAGCTCCTATCAACTACCCCAACGTTATATCTTCTCTCAGGATCCCAAAGTGCTTGGGAGAGAATACCACTAGCACTGATTTAAGGAGGAGGCTTGCTAAAGAACTCCAAAATCATGCCATTGCTAAAGAATATTTTAGGAGTTTGAAATTCTGAGAAGAAGCTTGTGGTGGGGGAGAAATACTGGATTTGCCATAAAAAGTCTGGGCTCAAGTCTCATTTATGCTATTTGCCATCCATGACACTCACAATTACTGAAATTTTCTCTGAGATGGTTTACTCATCTGCAAAATGGACAGAGTTACTTTAAGGGGTACACTGTAGCCAGTTTACAACTAATACAAACCAGAGCTTGATTTACTGTTTTTTGATTGTCTACACTCAGGAAAGAGATGGAGAAAAGGTTGCGAAATATTTACCAGTATGCCCCAGGAGAATATTACTAACATTGTACTTTTTGTGATCGTTATTCTTAAGCCAATAAAGTTTTGGACGATATCCAGTAGAGACACATGTGCATACGTCTGTGTGTGTATTCTAGTGGAAAACTTTTTTAAAATTTGTGTTCTACTTTATATATCAGTGCCTTGTCGCATTCATTTCATAAAGAATAGTCTATCTAAAATGTTTGTAAAAGGCAGTTTTCAGAGGAAAGAATTAAGGCTACCTATAGTCATATGAAAAAATGCTCTAAATCACTAATGATTAGAGAAATGCAAATCAAAACAACCCTGAGGTAACGCATCACACCTATCAGATTGGTTAACATGACAAAACAGGAGAATGATAAATGTTAGAGAATATGTGGGAAAACTGGAACTAATGCATGGTTGGAGTTGTGAAATGATCCAATCATTCTGGAGAGTAATTTGTTTAAAAAATTTTTATTAGTTAATTTATTTTTAATTTTCAATATTCACTTCCATTAAGTTTTCAATTTTTCCTCCTTCCCTCCCCAAGATGTCCTGCAATCTGATATCTATTCCTATTAAACATATTTTCACATTAGTCATGTTGTATAGAAGAATTATAATGAATGGGAGGAACAATGAGAAAGAAACAAAACATAAAGAGAGCAAATAGTACACTCTGCTCTGCATTCAGACTCCACGGCTCTTTTTCTGGATGCAGGTGGCATTTTCCATCATGAGTCCTTTGGAAATGTTTTAGGTCCTTGCATTGCTGAGAGGGGTTTAATCTATCAAAATCAGTCATCGCATACTGTGGCTGTTACTGTGTATTATGTTCTCCTCTGCTCATTTCACTCAACATCAGTTCATATAAGTCTTTCTGGTTTTTTCTGAAGTCTGCCTGCTCATTATTTTTTATGGCACAATAGTATTCCAATACATTCATGTACCACAACTTGTTCGGCTATTCCCCAATTGATGGACACCCCCTCAATTTCTAGTTCTTGGTCACCACAAAGAGAGCTGCTATAAATATTTTTGTATACATGGGTCCTTTTCCCTTTATTATGATCTCTTTACGATATAGCCCTAGAAGTGGTATTGCTGTTCAGACTGCACTCAGAACAATCTGGAACTATGCCCAAAGGGTTATAAAAATGTGCATACCCTTTGACCCAACAATACCAATGACTCCCAATCAATTGGGCAATGGCTGAACGAGCTGTGGCATATGAATGTGATGGAATACTATTGTGCTATAAAAAATGATGAACTGGTAGACTTCAGAGAAACCCAGACTTATAACATGAATTGATGCTGAGTGAAGTAAGCAGAACCAGGAGAATACTGTACATAGTAACAGCCACAGTGTATGATTGTAGAGAAAACTTGAGTGGTTTCTTAAGCCAGTTCTAAAATGACACACTAACTTGAGAAAGTGTGGGAAATCGTGGTCCAAGCATGACTGATCAATGCAATCCGTTTATTGATACCATGAGGAAGGTTTTTATGGAGTAATGAAACAAAGAAGGTAACTATAGGTTACTTAGTTTTCTAATACTGCTTTGTTCAATTTCAAGATACCAGACAGTGATGTCAATTTAGCCCTTTAAGATAATCATGGCCTTGATGATTTTCCAAGCCATAAGAATAGTATCTAAAATAAGAGAGTTAACACCTTTGGACTAGAATCCCAGAACTGGGCACAGCCCTGGATCTCAGGATACCAGGCAGGCTCTGATTTACAGCTGCATCAACAGGAAAACCAGGACTGAACACTTAGGACTGGCCTCTGGAAAGCCCGGTGCTAACTTATCTAGGACCAGCCTGATGTTTCCACTCCCTTCATGTGATGACTGACTTTGACAGACTTAGCTCCACTAAGCAATGCCAGGATCTAAGACAACTCTAAAAGACTCACAATAGACAATGCTATCCACATCCAGAGAAAGAACTCTGAAGTCTGAATGCAGATGGAAGGAAGCATGCTATTTGCTCTCCTTTTCTTCTGTTTTGTTTCTTCTTTCTTGTGGTTGCTCCCATTAGTTCTAATTCTTTACATTACAACTAATGTGAAAATATGTTTAATATGAATGTATAAGGAGAGCCTATATCAGACAGCACACTATCTTGGGGAGGGGGGTGGGCAGGGAACGAGAGAAAATTTAAAACTCAAAATCTTAAGGAAGTGAATGTTAAAAACTAAAAATAAACAAAGGATATTTAAAAAAAGGAACAGCCTATCTAGCACTGATCAGTTCCATATGAATTCTAAGCTTTAAGGAGCCAAATGATCAGATCAGACACTTGGGGGTAGCACAGTTGAGCCTGGTACAGTGGCAAACCTGCTGGGATCAGCATCAGTGCACCTGGATTCAAAATCTGTACAATTCTCTTTGCTAGCTATGTAACCTTAGGCAAGTCACTTAACTTCTCTGGGCCTTAATTCCACATATGTAAAATGAAGAAATGGGGCAGAATGTCCTCTTGTGTCTAGCCCTAAGTCTATGATCTTTTTTTTTTTTTTTTTTTGCTTTTTGGAGGGCAATTGGGGTTAAGTGACTTGCCCAAAGTCACATGGCTAGTGTTAAGTGTCTGAGGCTGGATCTGAACTCAGGGCCTCCTGACTCCAGGGCCAGTGCGCTATTCATTGCACAACCTAGCTGTCCCCCTCCTCCCAAGTCTATGATCAACCTGAAGTTTTGAATTTTATCTTTCCAAAAAAAGGTGAAGCAATCTGTTTAACTATGGAGCTCAAAGTAAATACTGTTCAAGATTAATGGGTTTTGGTTTGAAAGGATATACTGTGTTCTTAACAGCCTATGCTACATTTTAGGATAAAAAAATGTAAAATTTCAAAAATTCAAAATTTAAAAATTATGACTTTAAGTAGCCTTACCAAAAAAAAAAGAAATCTAACATATATTTTTATCTAATGTATTTATATTCCTCCCCATGGAAACTCTTAGAGAAAATTATATTAACAGATAGTAAATGGCTGAAACATACCGTGTTTTACAATTTACAAAGTAATTTTTACATATTATTTCATTTTATCAGCACAACCCTTATCTTTATTTTATAGATGGGGAAACTGAGATTCAGGTTGAGTGACTGACTTCCCAAAGTCACATAAACAGGAGATAATAGAAGTCTTCAGCATCTAATTCTTAAAATGTTCCTGAAAGCATTGTTTATTTTAAAGAAAACATATGTTTAATTTCAATACTTCAATAGTAATTTCAATAATTCTATGGTTCTTTGATTCTAGCAATCAAAGAACTCCCTCCCCTGGTGCAGACTGCAACCAACATATGCACGATCACTTCCATCCTCAACTCCAACTCAAGATTCCTCTCTCCAAAGTAACAAATGAATTTTAATTTGCCAAATCTGTTGCTTTTTCTAAATCCTCATCCCTCTTGACTTCTCAGCAACACTTGATACTGTTATCACTCTTTTTCCTCTCAGCTCAACTTCTACTAGAATGATTCTTCCTCTGCCTCACCTGCTGGGTCCTTATCTATACAAAACCTTCTACTCGGTATGTCTCCAAAGCTCTAAACTGGTCCTCTTTTCTCTGCATGCTCTCTTGTGGTAAGCTCCACTATTCTCATGGCTTCCATCATCACTTCTATGACTGGTAGATGACTTTCAGCTCTCTTTATTATCCAGCCCTAGTTTCTATCTTGAGCTCTAGTCCTAAATCTCCAACTACCTACTATATAGTTCCTTTGGTCTCTCAAACTCAACATGTCCAAAACAAAATTCATCATCTTACATCCCTAAATCCACTCCTTTTCTGAAATTCTCCTCTCACATTAGAACATGAGCTCCTACAGGGCAGGGACAGCTTTTACTTTTCTATTTATAACTATAACATTGAGACCAATGTTTGGTACGTTGTAAGTACTTTAATAGATGCTTTTCCATTCATTCATTCATTTTACTGATAAGAAAAAAGACTCAGGAAGGTGAAAAGACTTACCCTGTCACACAATTATTCTATATCTGAGGCAAAGTTCAAATCCAGGTCTTTCCTAATTCTAATCATAGAACTCTTTCTTCTTTACCCCATTGTCCCTCCCCCATCCAAAAAGTAAGCATGTCCTGAAGTCACAAAACAGGGTTGCTTCAAGTTTGTTTCAGACTGCTTCTGAACCGTTTGGATATAATCAGGAACAGATGCTAACAGGTCTAGAGAGACTAGTATAACAGCCTGTACTCAGGGGGTGATCATGATGTGATCACCTGGCATGAAAGCTGCCTCTCCTTCTCAAGGAGCCCATAAAGACACTTTCCAGATCCCCTAACTGCTGGTGCCCACTCTCCCAAACCACCTTATATTTAACTACTTTGTATAAGTTTGTACTGATTCACTTTACATTTATGTTATATATATTTTTCACATGTACAGTACTTGTCAACTCCCTCATTAGATTTAAGCTCTTATGATTGGTAACTGTTTCATTCTCTGTACTAATTTCCTGGTGCTCAATAAATACCTGTTGAATGATTAATCTCCTCCCCCTTTTTTGAGGGCTAAGAGGGAGAAGGATCATTCTTCCCTAAAAATTAAGGATATCATCCTTCTCCCTTCTCATGAAGCCTCCAAAAAGGCTACATATAAAGAAAGTCCTTAGTAAAAACTTGCTAATTATAATCTTTTTATGCTCTCCACACTATAAATTTCTTAACAACAGGGATGTGTTGGCTGTGTATTACGCAGAGTGTCACAAATAATACAAGCCATAGGATTCAATAATATTATTAAAATATGTAAAGAAGTTTGACTGGAGGTTGAGCAAAGATGGTGGAGGGACAGGAAGAAATACAGCATTCCCTCTTCTCACAACTACTCCAAAAAGATCTAGAAAACATACCAGACTAATCCTGGTAAAAAAAAAAAAATCTAAAGAAAACAAAAAAAATCCAAGAAAAGAAAATCCTTAGTCACTTTTCCAGCCAAGGGTGGCACAGGAAAAAAGAAAGAGATCAACACATTGAGAATGAGGTCTAGCCAATAAGGCAAAGGGTGGAACAAAGATTATGAGCCAGGGAAAGAAGTCCCAGGTCCAGAAGAAAAGGGCCTAAGTTTATGAAGAGTATCAGAACAAGTGTCAACTGGAAGCTGGTATACATAGTATATATTTGACCCAATTTCTGAGTCAAAGATCCAGCTGACTCATAATGGGACCTCAGTCTAGTTTCAGGCTGAGAAGAAGTCATGGACTCCAGACTTTGTACTAAGCAAATGGCAGCTTCCAACTCAGTCTAAACCCTGTAAGAGAATAGCCAGGGGAGAAATCTCAGAACAAAGGGAAGGCTTTGTTCTGTCACTCTGACCCAGCAGTGTTTTCCAGATGACTGATAGTGGGTTATGTCTGGCATCAGTCTTCTGAAACTTCAAATGGAACAAGTCCACAGGCCTATTGCTCAGACCCAAACCCAGAACTTTCAGAGCTCAGACCAAGGAACAGTGATGAGATTTCGATCAGACTCTGGGTGCACTGAAAGCTTGCAGGTTCTCAGCCTGAGCTGCCCTGATATCCTGTAATAACACAGTAATCAATAGGCCAAGAAAGCAACAAAAGGACCCAGCCCAACCATTCCCACCAGAAGCGTGCAGAGAATGACCATCACATAAAGTCTGAAGTCAAGAAAGCTGGAATAGCAAGCAAAAAAAAAAAAAAGAATACTATCATAAAAAAAAAACCAAACTATTACTGTGACAGGGACACTCAAGACAAATCCAGAGGAAAAAAATGACTGCAAAACATCTATAAGCAAAGAAACACAGCTTGCACACAAATTCAATTATAATTCTTCAAAGAGATGAAGAGTTAAAAAAGAGAAATAAAAATGTCTGTAAATTAAATGAGGGCATTTGAAGAAAAAAATTAGAGAAGAAATGAGAACTATGGAAGAAAGAAATGGGGAGAGAATTAAGTTTGGCACAAGAGGTAACCATGGGCTAATCATAAACATTAGAATGAAACAGAAGCTAGTTACGCCATGAGACAGGAAATAATAAAACAATCGAAAAACTAAAAAAAAAAAAAAAAAAGAAGAAGAAAACGTAAGTTATTTCATAGCAAAAACCTAACAATCATTGAGCTACCTAAAAGGTATGGCCAAAGAACGAGTCTACATATTATATTCGAAGAAATCACCTAGATCTCTTAGAATCAGAAGGTAAAGTAGAAATAAAAAGAATTTAAAGTAACATCCTGAAATTCCAAAATGAAAATTCCCAGGAATATTTCGGCCAAAATCTAGAGCTTCCAGATTAAAGAAAAAAATATTACAAATAGTCAGAGTGTGTGTATGTCACAGAATTGGAAACTGAGAGGGTTGCCCATCAAGTGGGGAACAGCTGAGCAAATTATGGTACATAAATGTAAAGGAACAATATTCTGCTACAAGCAATGTCGAAGGGAATAGCTTCTGAGAAATTTGGTAAGACTTGTATATGAAATGAGCAAAACCAGGAGAATAATTTACACAATAACATTTTGTACAATTTTTACAATGCAGGGATCAACAGTTTTTAAAGATTTAGCAACACAGCTCAGAGTAATAACCAAGCACGATTCCAGAGAACTCATGATCAAACATGTTATCTATCTCCTAACTGAGAAGTAAAAGATTTGGCAGAGAATGAAACCTTGTTTTTTTGGTGAGGGGCGGAGCGGAAGGAGGCACAAGGCCAATATGGGAAATTGTTTTGCTTAAGTAGACATGCTCATAACATGAGTTTAGATTTTCTTTCTCAATGAGGTTGGAGGAGATATTAAAAGGGAGAGAATGTAGATTTTGGCCAATTGTAAAAATAAAATTTAATAAAAAAAGAAATCTGACAAATTACTGTAAAAACTATACCTTAGTGGCAAATAAATATACATTTACATGAAAAGATCATTAGGCACTCATTTATAGCCTAAATTCAAAAGGTAGTGAAAAAAGAACTAGGAGATTGGGTTGGAGAGGGGTATTTTAGTCATAAGTCTTCAGATACCCATATAGTATTATCTTGGGATGAGTTATCTGACCTCTCTGGGCCTCATTTTCCTCATGTGCAAAAAATTAAGGGACTGAACAAGATGATCTCAAATGTCCTTTCCAACTTTAACAGTATAATACAGATTTATAATGTGGATTACTGAACCAGAAATTAGTGTACTGTTTTCCTGACATCAATCTTTTCTTTGAAAGGCAACCATCTTCTTTAGACTCAATTAGGTAAGGTAAAAAAAAAAAAAGACTGGACTACAGAAGAGCAATAACTTTTAAAGGAAAGCCTAAGGGGAAAGAAAACAAAAAAGGAACAGAGAGGTAATTTAGAAGGGAACAAAGTTCCTAAATGGCATTACCAAGTGTTTGATCCAAATCCACTAGAATTCGGTGGTTACTAAATGGTCTTCTGGATGTTGCTGGGAAGCCTACAGAACTTGGCATTTTTTCCAGTCTGTGTTGAGTAGCACAGAGAAGAAAGGTTCCTGTAAATATAGAAGCACATTTTCCCCATTACCTTTTCTGCAGGGTTACCACATCTCCAGGGAGTTTGCTATTCACCTAGGGAAGGTCAGGATTCTTCTTCCCGGATGGCATTTGGTGTTTTACAAGGTTCTTAAGAGGCTAAGCCCCAGACCCCCGACCTTAGAAGATGACTGACATTTTTATGACTTCTTCAAAGGACCAAGGCCCTTAAGGGAAAAAAAAAGACAACCACTCATTTACCTAATGGACAAAACTCCATTTCCTCTTTTCTTACTGTGCTCGATATTGGCTCCTGGAGCTTTTGGTGGGGAAGGAACCGGCTATCTATGTGCGGAGACCACTGGGCATGGGGTGAAGGGTAGGTGGGCACCGGGTAATTGAGGGTGGAGGGGAGCATCTGGCAAGAATGGGGCCCTGTGAGCCTGGAGCAGCCCGGGACAACTGGTCCGGACAACATTAACCAGACCCTACAGCCCATTCCCCCGCCAGCCGCGGGCATCAGCTACCGGCGGGCCTGGCATGGGGGGCAGGGTTCCAAGTTGTCCCAATAGGACTGGCTGGCCATTTGTGTTCTCTGCCCCGGTCGGTTCCCGTCCGATTCGGTCCGGCCCCTGTCCTCGGCTGACCCAGCCCCGCCCGGCTCCCCGCTAGAAGTCGGCGGCTGGGAGAATCTGACCTGAGCGAAGGAGCCCGGAGGCCGGAGCGCTGAACCCCAGCTTCAGCGCTGACACCGCCCTGAGCGCCATCTTTGGCCAAACAGGGGGCCAGAGATCCAACCCCAGGAAAAAAAAAGGGCAAGACCCGGGAGGGCGGAGGCGGGGCGGGTCTTGGACACGCCCCCACCCCGCCTCCGGGCACCCTTGCGGGCGCAGGGCATAACGGCCTCAAGCACGCCCTCTCCCCGCCAGCGGAGGGTTGGGGGGGAAGGGGGAGGCTCCCTTTTTTCCCCACCGCTGTTCAACCGGTAGCTGCGAGGACTCTGCGTCCTCTCGGGGGTCCGGCAGGTCGTGGGACTCCCTCCTATTAAGACATCCTCCCGCTGCTCCCCTTCCCCTCCGCCCTCGGCTGGACCCTCCCAGTAGCCGTTCTGGGGTCTCACCCACCCTTCCTCCAAAGTCCACCCTCCACGCATGCTGGCTCTCCGCCCGTCGGTGAGATGCCCGCAAAGGCCGAATCACTCCGCGAGTCCACCTCCATCCCGGATCAAGTCCTGTGCGCAGAGAAGCCTTACCCGGCTGATGTGGAGAGAAACTGGCGTGGCCTGGCTGTGCGCACGCAGCGGAGGGGCGTGCGAGGAGGCCCCCCCGCTAGACTGCCCTTCTGCTGCGAGCCCCACTTCTTTAGACTAGAGCTGGGCTGGAGGCTGGCGCAGGGCAGGCCTCGCCTAATTGTAGTTTTCTGGACTTAGGATGACGTAGCACCTGCAAAGCGGGCTCTGCAAACATTATGGTTATAGTTAACCCTGCTGGATTGTAAGCCTCGTGAGGGCAGGGTCCTATCCAACTTTTGTATCTCCCTTTGCTTTTGTGATCCGCTTTCCCCCTAAGTGTATTTATATGTTTTACCGTTTGGCTGTTTATACATTTAATAATGATAATGAATTGTTTCGTTAGCCCGGAGGAAGCAAAGTGGCACAGCCTGGGACTTGAGTTGGGAAAACTTTAGTTCATATTCTGCCTCAGAAACTTAAGTGTGGGACTTTAGGTCCCTTAACCCCTGTGACTCAATTCTGCCGTCAATAAAATGGGGCTAGTGATAGCACAGTGGGAGGATCACATAAGTTTGTATGTAATGTTTATATAAACCTCTCTAAATGCGGTCTTGTTAACTTATTATCTATGGTGATTTAATCCTAAAGTACATTGTGTTAATAAGATCACAGGAAGGGGCTTTGGAGGCCGTTGAGCCCATCTCCCTCTTGAGGTCCACAGAGGTTTGAATGACTTGACCAGAGTTTCATGGCTTCCAGCCAAGAACTGAATTCATATCTTCCTGGTTTCAAAATCAGTACTATACTCTATCCCTAAAGCTACCTTGCTTGCCTCTTTCTATGTATAGGAATAAGAATTCAGTCAAAATTCTTAGGTGTTATTGTTACTGTCCAGCTCTTTGTTATTCCATTTGGGGTTTTCTTGGCAAACATACTTGAGTAGTCATTTCCTTCTTCACATCATTTTACAGATGAAGAACTGAAGCAAACAGGGTAAATGACTTGTCCAGGTTCACACAGCTACTAAAGTGTCTGAGGCCGTATTTCAACTGGGGAAGATGAGTCTGACTCCAAGCCCAGCACTGTATCCACTTCACCACCTAACCGCCCCATTTATGCATGTATTGTCAACATAGGATTATGGAGAAAGCAGGGGAATTCCAGAAAAAACATCTATTTCTGCTTCTTTGACTACACTAAAGCTTTTGCCTGTGTGGATCCCAACAAAATGTGGCAAGTCCTCAAAGAGGTGGGAATACCAGGTCATCTTGTCTCTTGAGGAATCTGTATGCTGGCCAAGAAGGAAATTGGAACTGAACATGGAACAACAGGTTGATTTAAGATTGGAAAATGAGTATGACAAGGCAGTATATTGTCACCTTGTTTATTTAACATATGCAGAAGACATGCAAAATGCCAGGCATGGAAAAATAAAATCTGGAATTAAACTTGCTGGGAGAAATATCAACAGTCTCAGATATGCAGATGATAACCATTCTGGATGACAGAAAGTGAAGAGTAAATAAGCCTCTTCATGAGGGTGAGAGAATTGCTCTAAGCTTAATATTTTGGCAACTGGTCCCATGATTTCCTGGCAAATAAAGGGAGGAATGGAAGCAGTCAGACTTTATGTTTTTGGACTCAAAAGACCACTGCATTGTTGACTGGACCCATGAAATTAAAAGATAATCCTTAGAAGAAAAGCTATGGCATATCTGAGCAGCATACTAAAAAGCAAAAATGTCACCCTGCAGACAAAGGTGTGTACAAAGATAGTTTTTCCAGTAGTAATGTTTTGGAAAGGTGAACACTACAAAATCAAAAAATTCAAATTGTGGTGCTGGAGACTTCTGAGAGGGCCTTGGACAGCACAGAGGTGAAATCAGTCAATATGTAGACATTAATTCTTGCTATTCACTGGAAGGTCAAAAATTGGAGCTGAAGCTTAAATCCTTTGGCCATATAATGAGATAGTACTCATTAGAAAAGACCCTGATGTTGGGAAAGATTGAAAGCAAAAAAGGGAACAGCAGAGGGTGAGATGGATAGATAGTAACATGGAAAAAATGTACAAGTCTGGACAGAGCTTGAGAGACTTGCTACTCCTTGTGCCTTTTCAATGTCTAGAAAAATTCTTCCTCCTCTTTCCTACCTACTGGTTTTCAGCACCAATCTCATTTTCTGCAGGAGGGCTTTCCTGGTCTTCCCACACCTAATGCTTTCCCATCTATTTTGCATATATCTCACAGGAAAGGTTTACATGCTATCTTCTCTCATTAGAACATGGGCTCCCTGAGCATGTTTCTGCCTTAACACAGTGCTTGGCACTAATAAATGCTAGTTGACTACTGATGGACTTTTACTCCTCCCTAAATGCTTTGCTGGTTGACCAATATGATATAAACTCAAAGGCAGGGAGTTTTCCTTCTTTCTTTGTATCTCTGGTACCTAGTGAACAGTACGCAGTTAGCATGTGCTAAATTTAGCTAAAATCCATATCCATTCATACTTCTTTTAAAAAAATTCATTTTTTTCATAATATTTCTTATCCAGCTATCCTGAACAAATCAGTGATCCACAGGTTCTCTGGTTGGAAGGAACCTAGCTTCCAATTTAAAATCCAATGTATTTTCCCTGATAGACCACTCAATTACTGTTTGAGGTCATTCTAGAATGAAGTTGGGTCCGTTTGAGAGGAGGCAAAAGCAACAGAGGCCTGTCTGTAGTCATTCATTTTGTCAAAAGCAGACGAGAATGAAATATCTAACCTGGAGCAAAAGAGAATTCTGAGCTCTTATGAAGAAAGCTGCTGTTTGTAACATCTTTATTTCTTAAACTTTTGGCTGCAAAGGTGTACCAGCACCAGCACATCAAGTATACTATAACCATTATCTTGAAGATCTGCCTTCTCCAGGTTTAGTTTGGAACAGACCAAGGCAAAAGAGGGACCCAAGAGGCTTGTGAAGAATTAATGAAACCACTGTATTTCAACCCTTGAGGTTTATTTAATACGATTTTCTTCCATTCTACACAACAAAAGTACAAACACAACATTATCTAAAATGCTACAAAGATACAAAACTCAACACAGAAATTTTCTAGTATTGACTGTACAATAAAAGCCAAGAATGCAATTTACATTTTGCAAAATTAACCTGCTAGCTTTTCAGGGGGCCATAGCCTC